>JAADXB010000188.1:0-19902 GCA_023337495.1 Pythium diclinum | reverse complement strand
TCTCATAGTAGAACGAAGGCTCCTCTTCACACGTGACCCAGCGCACATTCGCAATGTCGCTCTCCCAGCCGAGCTGCTTGGCTGCTTCGATCATGAGCTGGTGGCTCGGCTGAGCGCGTGTGTCTGGGATCTGGAAGGCCAACACACCTCCAGGCTTCAGGTGCGAGAAGAGCTTCGGGATCAGCGTCTTGTGGAGCTCCGCGCTGACCCAGTGGATAGCGGCATTGGCGAAGATGAGGTCGACAGGCTCGGTCGGCTGGAAGGAATCGAACGTGGCCTCTTCGTACGAGAAGCGACTCGTGTCCAAGGAGGAGTCAGCGAGATGGTCGGCCTTGCCACGTTCAAGCATGGACTCGGACGAGTCGACGAAGGCAACGTGCGCCTGCGGCCAGCGCTTCCTACATCAACCACAATACATGAAGATATTAGATCGCGTTGATTGACAACGGAAGAATCAGGACGATACGTACAGAAAGGCCGACGCCATGTTCCCCGTGCCGGCGCCAAGGTCGACGATGCGCGTGGATGAGCCTTCGGATGGGAGGCCAGGCACGCGCGCGAGCAGCTCCAGCGCCGGACGCAGGCGGTAGCGCTCGAAGGCAAGGTACTTGGCAAGGTGCCACTGCTGGGCGGCACGCATCGCACTCATGGCTGGAGTCTCTGGCTTGTTGCGCTTGGTGTCGTAATGGACAATGAGTGAGCTGTCCGTCGTGGAGCTGCGCGTCGCGAGGACTGAAGCACTCACTCACGCTGTGTGAATGCGTGTTGTTGGCGCAACTTGGTGCTAATCATCCGATTGCCTGTCTTCCTTCAAACCTCGAAGAATCCAAGAGGCTTGTATTGGAGTGGTTTAGCACCATGTCTCAAAATCAGGATGCTAATTAGTATCTGATCTGACTGCGGTATCAGACCAAGGGACTCAGATGGGCAGCTCAACATTCGGGACCGTGCCAATCATGGCGATCCGACGTGGTGTCGCGCTAGCGCTCGCGCTCCTTCCATGGGCCTGCGTGCTGCAGCTCCCCCACTGGATGTACGTATCATTATACTACTTACTCTATCGCGTACCCGCCTGCTCATCAGCTCCTAAAAAATCCATTTTCCGCCGTGACAGTGCGGGCAAAACCCTCGAGCAAGACGTCAACGCCACGCTGCCACTCGCCGTCGGCGCGACTGCGCTCGTCTCGCTGCTGCTTAACACTGCTCTCGTGGCTAAGCCAGACACCAGCTCTCGCTCGTACAGCCCGGTAAGTTTGTCTGCAGTAGTTTCTTGTATTTACTCCGACTTATCATCCTCCTTCTACTCCTCCATGTAGATTGCGCTGCTCTTTCGTGGCTTGCTGGGGCTGCTTGTCGGCACGGTCTTCTTCCACATCGTGATCGTTCTGTTTGGAGCTCCGTTTCAACTGTATGATCGCCTTCATATTCCCTATGAATCCGCTGGAATTGCACAGTAGCTGACAGATTTCGTGGCCTTTCCCACAGACTCTTCGTGCGAACGGCGCTTCTCGCCGTGCTGCTCGCCAGTATGACACTGCTGCCGCTAGCCATGCACATCGGGCTCGCTTGGAATGACACCGTGGACGTTGTTCTCAACCTCAGGTGTGTTTGACCCAGCCGATGTATCATACTGTCGTCTCTCGCACTGACTCACTCTATTTACCCACTCGTGAAGAGCCCGCAATGATGTGGAGGTCCACGTCGCCAGCGTCGCCATCGGCGCGATGCTCGGCGCGTGGCTCGGCGCGATCCCCATCCCGCTGGACTGGGACCGACCGTGGCAGCAGTGGCCACTGACCTGCGTGTACGGCGTGCTGGGCGGGACCACGCTTGGTCATCTCGCGGGCCTCGTGGTCGTCGAGTGGATCAAGAAACGCAAAACAGAGTAACTAACGCACACAAAACCTGACTTTAAACTGCGTGTTGAGGTGCCACGTCACGAACACAGTTGTTATAACTGCAGCTCGACTCTCTTCGTCTCGTCCGATTTAGTAGAGCAGCCCGTGGTCTTCGTAGCTCGTCTTGAACGCCGAGCTCTTGACAAAAGCCATGAGCTTGGACTTGGCCACGTCGCTAAAGTCGTCGTACAAACGCTCGAGGATCGCGCGACGCTGCGGCACGTCCGTGAGGGCGAGGAAGTCGGCAATGTACACGAGCACACACTCGCGAAGCGCGATGCGAAGCGACGTGAGACAGCGCAGGTAGTGAGGAGCCACCACGCTCACCGAGTCGGTCGGATCGTGCTTGATGAGAGCGAGAAGCACTTGGCACAACGTCTTCATCGCAGACTTGGTCATGTTGGGCTGCTCGAGCAGCGGAGCCACGGCTTCGGCGCAGTGCGCCAGCAGTGGTACGCGAGTGCCCAGCTCCTGGGCCTTGTTCAAGATCTGCAGCAGCAACTGAAGCGACGTCTCGATCTCCACGGCAGCAGCGGCGTCCACGACAACAGGAGATGCTGTCAAGCGTTCCAAGAACGAGCGGACAACGCGTTGGTCTTCCGAGCTCGCGACAGTTTTGTTTCGAGCCGCCTCGAGGACCAACAGCGCGTCCTTGACGTGGTTTTTGTTGTGAGCATCGTCCAGTACGCCTGCGAACGACGCGATTTCGGCAACAGACTCGTAGATCGCGGTCACGGCACGCAGACTCTCAAGACGATCAGGCTTGAACAGCGCACTGGCAAACCCGCCATGGCCGCGCGCAAGTGCATCAGCTAGGAAGGCGAGGACGCGCGCGACAAGCTGGTAGAATTCAGCGGCCTGGTGGCGAACGATGGTGTCGATGATCTCGAACACAAACTCCAGCACGGCCTCCACGGCCTTGTCATCTTCCACGAAGAACGGCACGATCATGTCTGTAACACGAATGATCTACGCGTACATCAAACAAATGCAAATGAGATGGTGATCAAGACAGATAGATCTGCACGACAATAGCGACGGACTCACCTGCTGGAAGACACCCGACTTCTGGTACAGCAACGTCAGTGACATGTCTCCCTTCCACTCCTGCAGCAGCGAGAGCAGTCCATTCTGGACCAGTACAGGCTCGCGGATCGACAGCTCACGCAGCCGGTCAACAGCGTCAACGGCCTCGCGTTTCAGTTCGGAGACAGCCGCGTCGACTGCTTCGGTGGGTCCCTTTTTCAGGTACAGACGCGATTTGCTGAGTGGGTTCGTCGTCCACTTCCACGATGGATCCAGCACATCTAAATGAGCACTCACAGCTCGTGGATAGCTAAAGTATAGAGCCTACGATACATACACAGAACAGATCAGTTAGTATGGATGCCTCGCCCTTCCGCTATCAAGAATTGCAACGTACCTCGATCAGCTCACGTCGCACGTCCTGATGATGCGCCAGATAGTCCTGGGCCGACACGATCGTCGCGCTAGCTGACAAGAGCGACTCCAAGATGAAGACCAAGGCCGTTGCATCGCCGCCACCGATCGATTCCACGATCCTCAACAGCACCACGACGTTGTCCTTGGTCTCACTGACGTTGCCCCGAAGTTTGGACGGCGTGCTTCGCGCGAGAATCTCGACTTCGATCACCAGAGCCACAATATTGTGCAGCATGAGCGGGCTCAGCTTTGGCGCGTACTTGGTTTTCGTCCAGCCGAGCGTCACGGCATCAACACACGACAGCAGTGTCGACAGAGATGCAAGCACCGCACGAGTGCTTTTCTGTGACTCGTGGGAATTGCCGACATCAGTGATGCGAGTGGCTTGCTCGACGAAGCAGTAGGAAGCCGACTGCGAGTATGATTCGCTCACCATCGCACACGCCTGCTTCACGAAATCGCAGCATTCGGCAGCGCACGAATCGCTTTCACATCCCGCGACGTGTTCGACAACTTGCACTACCGCCTCACCGAGTCGAGCTGCACCAGAGCTTGAGTGGCAAGCACTTCGGATGCAGTGGAGTAACGCGATTCGACGAGACCACGCGCTGGAACCGTCGCGTTGTTCGTCCACGCCAACGCCACTCCCGCACGAACCGAGCACGAGACCTACAGCTTTCGAGGAAAAGCCTGACGATGCACGCGGTGATTCACTCGACTTGACCTTTGCCGTCGGGTAAATTCGCGCCAGAGCGTTCCAATCTGACTCGACTGGATTGACGGGAGTAGTTGCTGATGGCATCGGCGAGTCGTCTTCGTCAATATCGTCGTCAAACGAGACTGCAAACAGGGTCTTCTGCGTTTTCGGTTTTGGTGGCGACACGGTAAAGGCTGTGAAGCCGCTCGACAGCAACGCCTCTTCGTCGTCAGACACGAAGGACTCCTTCCGCTGCGCAACTTCCGCCTTTTGGGCGATCCAGTCGTTGACGAAGCGCTCGTGGTCGCGTGCGCGGTCAGTCATCGACTTGCTTGGGGATGAAATCGCCACAGAACGCGCCATATCGGCGGCTGCCTGCTCCACACTGTCCATCTTCGACGCAGCCTGAAGAGAACGCACTGCTACCGACTCGTTCGACTTGATCAGATCCGCCAGCGCACGGGTCACACACGACAACGCATGATCGCTGAGGCCCGTCGCACGCACAAGCTCCCATAGGGTCTCCGCAGGAGTCGCCTTGGCAGCGGCGGCAACAAGATGCGGGTTGCTCGAGTGTTGTACCATCGTCTTCAGTAGGTGCGCTGGGTAGAGACGGCGATCTTTGGTGGCGATCACTCCCGTGCTGGAGAGGATCGCCGTGCTGCTATCTTTCTTGACCTTCGGGAACAGGCAGTCGCTGAGCTTCTCGTAGGCGACCGATCCGCCTTGTGGCGAGTATCTCGTCGCGCACAGCACTCGAATCGCGCCGTGGATGACAGGCAACGGCAGCTTGATTTCGCGAACGGTGCTCGTCCCATCGGTGGCGTAGAAGACCTTACAATCGGAAAAGCGGATGCCACCAGAGCGATCCGAGGTATCGTGGCGCAGTTGCAACGCCACGACGCTCCAGAAGATCTCGCAAATGATCTCGCAGATATCGCGCTGCTGAAGCAAGTGGCGGCATACGAACTCACGCGTTGAGAGAAGTCGCCCAAAGGTGCCGGCGAGTTGCACAGAGGCATCAGCAGCGGCTCCAGAATATGGAATGCGCCCCTTTGATGCCGACTTCGACGACGCCGACGAAGCATCTTCTTGCTGCTGCTGCTCGCAGGCGTCCTTCCAGAAAGCGTGGAGAGCCTTGATGCACGAACTCAACGAGCCGACAGTAGATTCGCGGTCAAGCAGCGACTCGAGAGCGCTGAACACGTTGTCGCGCACTTGGTTGTAGCATGGTAGCTTGAGCAATGCACCGAGCCACTCGAAGTTCATCGTCGCGTTGATCGTGTCGAGTGGGTTCAAGCCTTCCATCACAGGAAGCGTCAACGACGCGGTCTCGTCCAACGTGCCGTCAGACTCGCTCTTCGGCGTGGACGAAGCACTCTCGATTTCCATCTCGTCGCGCGTGAGGTCCACAAGAATCTGAGAAGCCACGCGTCGGTCACGAGGAGCACCAGACACCAAGCACTCTAAGAAGTAGAGAACCACTTTGGAGCCCTGTTCGATTTGCGTCGGGTCCACCAGAAACTCGTGCAGTTTGACCTGCAGACGGGGAACGACCTGGGCGAGTTGGCGAGCTTTCTTCGCTCCTGTCGACGAAACTGCGCTTGACGAGGACCCCCGACGCGCCAACAACAACAGCCGGCACAAGCACTCGTACGGAAGGTACTGGACCGTGTCGAAGTCTTCGCAGACGATATCGGTGATCCACCACGAACCATCTGAGCCTGCGTTATCGGATCCCGTCGCCGAGATGCCAGCTCCAGCGGCAACCATCTCCATCAAGAAGTCCTTCTTTCGGCTCTGACGAAGGCGAGTGCCGAGTCGGAACTTGCGGTCGAGAACCTTCAAGTGGTCGATGATAGCTGGCGGCGGCTGACGCGCCACACCTTGAATCTCAAAGAGCATGAGTGGGTCTTCCACGTTGGACGCCACCGTTGCCATCACGTGTTGCTCGTATTCACACAACTGGTTGTTGGCGTGGAGAAGATCGCTGAAGTTCTCGCGATGGCCTCCGAAGAGCTCAGGATCCGGGGTTGCGCTGCTCACACTCGGAAACTCAAAACGCCCTGTGATCAGCATTTGCATGATCGCTCGCAGAGTCGGAATCTCGCACCACAAGAAGTCTCCGACGGTCGTAGGATTGAACGAACCAACAATCTATCACCACACAAAAACGACGGTCAGATTGGGCAACACTGACCATTAACATGCCAGAGAAAAACTTACCAGCAGGATCGAGCAGCAGATCCAGAAGCGACTCGAGTGGCAGAATTCGTGTTCCAACTTGTGCTCACCCTTCCACTGTGAACACACAGGATATCAAAACAGTCAGTTCTCGGCCTCGTCAAAGATGAAGGAAACCAACACTTACCACAGTGAGTCGAAGGAGATCGACCACGAACGTCGTACGCGTCACTTCGATACCAAGGATTCCACCGTTCGCGCTGTAGGTCGCCAGGTCTTGGCCGTGAGCTGCACCCCAGAGCTCTTCACGATTCAAGTGGCCCTCGGCGGCGCGAAACACGACTGCTTCCAACGTACGCAGCGCCTCTACACGATCCACCGACTCGCAGGCACTGAGTAGGCTTGTCAGCATCTCAAGAGTGTCTTCGTGAAGAGGAATGTCTTCCTTCGTCGAGAGGAAACACGTCTTGTCATGCTCAGTCGGCTGAACGTCTGGTGGGATATCGAGGAAGAGCAGCTTCTTCACGATCGACTCGTACAGTGACTTCTCAAACGCTGACTTGCCCGTCAGACCAAACTTGTGGAAGATTTCGTGGCACGCAATGAGCGCTTGGCGTTGTACATGTGCCAGCGTTTGCTGCAGATCCTCCTTTGCCTTCACTGCAAGCTTGACGGCCTTGTTTGAGACGGCCACATCCGGCTGCACACCTCCAGCGGTGACGGCAGACGACGTGCTGCTACCACCCGCAGACGACGGACTCGCCTTGCCGCTGATAGCTACTGGCGCTTTGCTCTTGCCAAACCCACCACTGTGCTTGGAGACTCGGACAGCTTGGGCAGCACCGCCTGCCACGACGCTCTGGATTGCGCGACGGGGAATCGCCTGAGCCCCGCCGAGTTTCGAAGGCCCACCGAGTTGAACTGGGCCTACCTCCTGTCTGGGTCCACTAGCCGCTGCATTTGTCTGCTGGATCTGGAGGCTCTTGACAGCCGCGCCACGCATCAAGAGAACTAGCCACACTGTTCCCGTGACAAGCGCAGTGTAGTCGAGTAGGCGCATGTCGGCATACTTGTCGAGCGCATCCAAATGTTCGTCGTTCTTGAGGATCTCTACGCACAGAGTCTTCATGTCGATGTTGTCGAATGCCAGTTGCTTCACGATCTTGCGCACCATCGTTTTGAGTACAGGAGCGACTTCGGACGAGCTACACAGATCGCGGAACACAAAACCCAGCTCTCGACTGGCAAGCGCACCTGGGTGGACAGCTGGAGCTGTGTAGAACGTGTCTTCAGCTGACGCTCCACTGCTCGCCGATGTGCGGGACGCGCGGAAAATCTGCTGAAGCATCTTCATGTTGTCGACGTCCTTGCCCATGTTGTTCGGTCGTTCGCGACTGATGAAAAGGTTCAGTGCAAGGCGCATGTATCCTTCATGTTGACGCACGAGCTGCGTGATGGTCTCCACTTTCACTTGGAACATCGTTGGCTTGAGCTTGAGCTTGAACAGAAGATCAACTGCGCGCACATCGGACGCTTCCATGGTCTTGCAGTGCTACAAGACAAAGAGACGTATGTCAGAGCAGGCTCAACGTCAAGCTTCCATGGACGGTTCTCACGTACCGAGACGACTTTGTTCAAGAGATCCTTCGCCGGCCCTTTCGTCGCAGGATTCTGAAGCCAGGTGTCAAGATTCTCGGCCGCAATCACGCGAGCTTCGGGGATTGACACGAAGTCAATCAACGCCAGCACCATTGGACGAATCACCTTGGTCATGGCCGATCTCTCCTTTTCTAGCTCGTTCAGGCGAAGTCGAATGTGTTTCATCGCAAGCTCGCGAAGCTCTACGCGGTCTTTGCCTTCAATGAATCGCGGTCGCACAAGTGCGGACGGCTGACTCGCCTCGCGAGAGAGCTCTTCAGGTGATCGGATCATGGTCTTCACGTTGCGCACGAACGCAGAGCTGAACTCGTGGTCGACCCACACGCGGCCGTGCAGCGAGTCGTCAAGGAACACCTTGAAGCTGTCCTCTGGCCATTTGTCAGCATCCTACAATCCACAGCAAATCGTCCGTTAATCCTCATCAAAACATTTGCCAACAAAAACGAATGCACACCTTCAAGATGAGCAGCAGAATGTTGGCGATCACGACTGGAAGTGGCATCTCGGCAATTGTTTCGGTAGAAATGGAGCTCGAGATCGACGAGCTCGACCCCGTCTTCTTCAACGCTCCATGCATATCCGAAACACTCGAAGCCGACTCTTTGCCAGTCGACACGTAGTGCTTCGAGCGCAGCAGACGAAGGAGATACTTGAGCAAGGCAGGCTGCAGGAACCGCGATGGGTTTTCTTTCACAGCACTCAGTAGAGCCACCGAGAAAAGCCGATTCGGCGCCTTGCCGTCCTTGATCAGACTCGAACACGCCGACGTAATCACCTCCAGGAGCTCAGGCTCGGACGCAGCGCTGCGCAGTCGATCGCGCAAGTGCTGGAACGGCACTTCATCCGGCTTGCGGTCGCTCTTCTTCGTGGGTGTGGACGTCGCGCTGTTCATCAGCGTGTTGATGGAGAGTCCAGAGCGGCGCACGGGCGATGAGCTGGGCGTGGCGAGCGGCGTGCCTTCGCTCTTGGTCTCCTCCATGTCGTCGTTGTCGACATCCATGGGCGTGGCGGCCGCCGACGACATCGTGCCCGTGTCTTCATCTTCGTCCTCCTGCTTCAGCTCCTCACTCTCAGCAGCTGCAGCCTTGCCCTTGACGTCTTTCTTCTTCGGCTCAGCCTCCTCCTCTTCTTCCTCTTCGTCTTCCTCCTCCTCTTCTTCCTCCACCTTGTTACGTCGTGCAGCTCCACGCTTGGGCGTAGGACGCTCGTTGCGGCGTGGAGGAGCCGCCGCAGCCGGTGCCGCCGCGCGGCGTGGCATGCGCTTGCGCCCCGCACCGTCCGACTTGTCGTCCTCTTCCTCCTCCTCCTCATCGCCGTCCTCCTTGCCCTTCTTCGTATCTTCGTCATCTTCCTCCTCCTCTTCGGCATTGCCTCGCTTCGCCTGCGCACCGCGTCGCAACTTCTTCTTGGGCGGAGGCGTGGCGCTCTTGATGCGGTCGCTCGTGCGTCGACGCTGAGTCTGGTTGGCTTCCTCTTCTTCTTCTTCCTCCTCTTCCTCTTCCTCGTCGTCGTCCTCTTCCTCCTCGTCCTCTTCTTCTTCCTCTTCTTCCTCCTCTTCGTCGTCCTCCGCGCCATCGCCACTCATACGCGCGTCCTCCTCCTCCGACTCGTCCTCGTCGTGGACAACATTCTTACGCCGCAGCACACGCGGCGCCGCGGCCGCGCCTCGCGCCAACCTCGTCCGCTTCATTATGGGTGTCGGCCTAGTGCTATCGGAACTCGATCCGACACAAGCGGTTCCAAAATGTATTACTTCTACTAAGTACGGGTTTCTGTGGAGTAGTACTTCGATAAAGTACGAAAGAGCTTTTAGCTTGTCAACTGGCGAATTTATTCGAGGTGGACCGAGAAAGCGCACCGCCATCATTGCGCGTCGTTGGGAGCCACGCAGCATTGGCCCAGCGGCAGCAATGGATCGACGAGTAGCGCCAACAATCAAGGCTTTGCACCGACAAGCTCAAGCGCTGTCGGTGGCTCTGGTCTTCGCATGGCGTGGCCGTCGACCAACGTGAATGGCTTCACGCGCCAGCCAACGATTCCCATGCAAATGCAATCCGCTAAAATGGTATGGCGGTGTACTGCGTGCTACTGTAGCTAGTGATGTGTATGGCGCTAATGTCTTGGCCATTTAGATACGAACTCCAGATGCGTATGTAGCGACCCATGACACAATGCCGCCGCGTGAACAAGGTGAACAATGCAGCACGAACTGCGCATTCGATCAACCTTTGTATCTAACGATCCCAATGATTACTAGTGATCAACACAGTACCAACGCATGACATGCTTCGTCAGCTGTACCAGCAAGTCGATCGCAAGGTGAGTATAGGAATGAGTAGATCAACTTTGCATTTGCTGTGGGTGCTGATGGTTGTCGTTTTTGTATCCACCACCAACAATTAGATGATCATACGCAAGCGCGATACGCCTGCAGCCGAGTCGGAGCTGGGTGGAGAGCCACGACCTACCAAGACGCCACGGTCAAGCTAGACGACACAGATAGGGAAGTCGCAATTAACTTATTATCCTACCGAGTTACGCCAATAGAACACACAAAGATTTCCAGCGGATAGCAGCGAGTCGCTGCCTCTCACTCCATCGCATCTAGCTCGTCGTCCATTCCAGCAAGCGACGCATCAAGCGCGTTTGGTGACAGGAGATTGTCAGTCCAATTCAGTAGCTGGTTGACTTCGTCTTCGTCCAACGAGTCCTCCAAGTTCGGCTCTTCAGGCGGCGAGGGCGACTCGGGGGCTTCCGACTTGCTCTTGATCAACGGTGGCAAATGTGTAACTTCAGCGGGATGCGTTAGAGTCTCCTGTGGTCCTGGTAGCACAGTTTGTGCATGTCCTTCGGGGTAAATCGGAGGAAGGCGTTCTTGATCCGCCTGAGCTTCTGGAGCTCCTGGTGTTCTCGAGCCCGAAGGCGTCTGCTCTTGCTTCATCCATTTGGCGAACAGTTTCTTGCGCTTTTCCACTTGCTCAAGAGCATTCAGAGGCGCCGAACTGCTGCCAGACTTCTTCTTTTTCTTGCCGCTCGCGTTCCTGCTCATCGGCTTGGCAGACTGTGAAGATGCGCTGGCGAGTGCTTGCCTATCATGCGTTTCCTGGTTGTTCTGCTCGCTTGACGCTTGCGCAGAGGCTGAAGAACCTGTACGTTCAGTGCGACTTCGTGTCGATGACGCAGTCGACATGGCTGTAGAAGGACGCGTGGATTGACGGCTCTGAGACACAGCCGAGGACAGCGGTGGGCGACGAGCCTTGCGGCTACCTGGAGTGGTGGCCGAGTCGCCTCCATCCGCAGACTTCTTTGCCATTAGAAGAGCAGGCAGCTTCGCCATGAGCGGCTGCATGAGCTCTCGTATCCTACATATAAAGGTGTTAATACTGTGGGATGCCCGCAGTCGACGATGCGGAAAGAGAGCGCACCGATTGTCGTCGCCATCGGGAAGCTGTGCGCGGATATTGTCTTCCCACTCCTGGCGGATGCGCTGGATCGCATCATCCTGGATCTTTGCCAACCGATACTCTTGCCACGGGCCAATGTACATGGCTACTCCGTGTCCACGCGCGAGGCCGCAATCGCTTCCAATGTAAGCTCGGCTTCACTCGCCAAATGGCCATCATCGCCAATGCTCGCGTCGTTTCGTGCTCGTTTCAAGAGCTACAAACCGTTCTGATTCGCTGAAATTTGTGCCCTATAGATATTTTCAGCGAATCAAACCTCTCAAATATCGTACTTTACATGATACGATACGGTGTATCCGGCATGTCGTCCATCATTCGGTCCATCATTCGCATCCGCAGACTTCCAAAAGAGCTGCAGAGAAATGGCCAGGTCGCTTGGCTCGAAGGCGCCGATGGCGGTGCTCACGACGATCATTGTGGGCGCCGGCTGCTCCGTCTACTACGCGCACCATCAGCAGCGCAAGGAGAAGGAGGTATGGCTGCAATCCCAGCTTCATCCATGCAGTAGATGAGTCGCATTCACTCATTTATGTGTGTTGATTCTATGCGTCAGGTCATGCGCGCTGGCGTGATTCGCGACATCAAGCGCGACCGCATGAAGCAGCGCGAGCTAGAGCAACAGCGACTGCAAGAACAGCAACAAGAACAGTCCGATCGCCAATAGATAACCAAGTAAAACAAGGACACTACCCAGTGGTCTCGAAGACAACAACAAAACCGACCGACCGTCTAAGTTGCTTTCAATTTTGCGTCCGTCACACTCTCACTCCTCGCCGCTTGCGTTTGACTGCTTGCAACGGCGGTCTATAGGAAGATGCCACGCGCCAGCGAAGTCTCCATAAATAGGTGGTCGATGATGTCGGGAAAAAAATAGCTGCCCGGCTCTCGGGTCTGATCGCCAGGCAAGCACCCACGCATCATCACCACAGTCCATGCTCTCACGTCAGTGGTGCCTTCTTCCGCTTGCCTGTACCCACTACCGCTTACCCTCTACTTGTGAGCACCATGGCGAGTAGCTCGCCGCCGCCGTCGCCACCTCCAAGTCCGGAGAACTTACTGCGAACGTCGTCACGGACGATGTCTCGGACGTCGTCGCGGCGCATGTTCTCGCAGAGTTTGTCGGTGATCGCGGTCAGCGATGCGGTGGATGCCACAGAGATCCGTATCGAGCCTCGCTCGGCGGGGTCTAGTCCACAGCTTCGCCACAGAGAAGCGCCTTCGCCAGCTAAAGAAGAGACCTTCACACTGCCCGTGCCGTCGTCGCCGCGAGTCGGACCCCACAACTTTGAAAAGATCCGAATCCTGGGCGCTGGGTCCACAGGCCGCGTCTACCTCGTCCGCTCAGTGGTGCGTACACGGCGCTTTGCTTGCATAATGGGTTTGTATGGGAATCTGACAGCGTGTGATATCAGGGACTCGGAGAGGAGGAGTACTTCGCCATGAAAGTCGTCAAGAAAAGCGAGCTCGTCCGACGCAACCGCGTACGCTTTCACCTTCTATATATTTGTGCAGCTCTTTGTATTCACTGGTTATCTGGTTGCTGGCTGCAGG
Source organism: Pythium diclinum (assembly GCA_023337495.1). Lineage (NCBI taxonomy): Eukaryota > Oomycota > Peronosporomycetes > Pythiales > Pythiaceae > Pythium > Pythium diclinum. The sequence continues at coordinate 7,006 of JAADXB010000188.1, read as the reverse complement.
TCCAGCGCGTGCTCACGGAGCGACAGATCCTGTCGGTCGCCAACCACCCATTCGTCGTGACGCTCCACTACTCGTTCCAGACTGCCGAGTACTTCTACCTCGTCATGCAGGTCTCAACTACCTCTTGATCTTAGACTGCTGCCTGAGCTCGAGCTGAATCCGCCTCTCTGTTTTGTAGTACTGTGCCGGTGGTGAGCTCTTTTCCTTCCTGCGAAGCCAAGAAAACCACCGTGTGAGCGAAGACCAAGCTCGCTTCTACGCCGCCGAAGTCCTCATCGCACTCGAGTACCTGCACATGCTTGGGATCATCTACCGCGACCTCAAGCCAGAGAACATCCTTGTCCACGAAAGTGGCCACGTCATGCTTTCCGACTTTGACTTGGCGTACGAAGTCAAACCGGCCTCATCGTCGGCTTCCCTCACAGCATCCGAAGCTCGCCGCACCGAAAGTCTCAAATACCCCAAGCCATTGCTAGCGCCTTTGTCACCCAACATCAGCACCACCGACGCCGGCCTGTGGTTCAAAATGCGGGACCAGCACCAGATGAACCGCACCACCGTGACCCCGAGCGAGGCAAACGATGGAGCGCCCTCGCCAGGGGGAGGCCCCACTCGCCGTCGTCGCTTCTCCTGTCCGTGTGTCTGCATGCCACGGGCTCCGTACCCTCACCTTGATACCGAGTCCCACATGGAACTCGGTGAAAAGCGGACGTCGTTTGTAGGCACCCACGAGTACGTCGCGCCCGAGATCATCTCCGAAGAAGGCTACGTCGGCTCGGTGGACTGGTGGGCGTTCGGCGTTCTTCTGTACGAGATGCTCTTCGGCGTCACACCCTTCCGTGGCAAGACACAGATCCAAACACTCGAGAACATCTTGGATATCTGCGGCGAGATCGAGTTTCCGGACGAGATCCCTATCAGCGAGGACTGTAAAGATCTGATCTTGAAGCTTCTCGACCGGAACGTCGCCAAGCGAATGCAGAATCCGCTCGTGATCAAGTCGCACCCGTTCTTCAAAGACCTCATCTGGCCACGTAGGTTCTTCGCTGCTGGGTTCTCTGTATGTGGGATGCTGGTGTGGTTGACGATCTGATGCTTGGCTTGTGTTTGCAGTGATTCGCCACCAGCAGCCTCCGATCATCCCGGCGATGGTCCATTCGCTGCAGGAAAAAGTGTTTTCACAGGAGCAGATGAACGAGTTCGACGACGAAGTGCCGTTCCACCGGGCCTTGAGCTCGCCACAGCACCGTCAGCGGTTCTCCCACGCGTCAGTGTCCAGCACTGGCAGCACAGTCCACTTGGCTTCCATTGCACAGCTCAGTACCGACGAGGATTCGTTTGGCGACGAGTCCGTGGACGAGTCCAAGGTAGCAGATGACCAAACCCCACGGCTGCTCGAGAAGAGTCCCGGGTCACACAAGAGCATATTGGTTTCGGACGGAACACCGATCAACAGGTCGTTCCGCGAGGGGACGTCAACGCCGCCGAGCCCTGTGAGGAACAGATCACCCAGTCGGAACGCGTCCATCACAGCCTCTTCTTCTAGCCGCGCTGTGTCGCTCACAGGGTTCACTCCAGCGTCTCCGTCCAGTATGGAGCCCCCACCGTCGCCAAATATGACAGGAGGCGTCGTCCACGACTTTGAATTCATCTCGAACCAGCGGCGCAGCTTCTGGTCGTCTCGCGAATCCCATCGTAGCCTTTCCGCCAAGATGTCCCAGCTCGATATGGCGACGTATACGCCGCATGAGCTTCGGCCCGAGAGGTATGGCGAGGAAGATGATAATGACGACGACGAGGAAGACGATGAAGGAGGGGAAGCAAAGACCGTGGATCTCAGAGGATCAATAACGGGTGCATTGGCCTTCCAGCTGCAGCTGCCGCTTGAATAGTGTACATAATCTACAGGCCTTGCGTAATGGTCTTCCTCCTATTCCTGTATCCCCGTTTCTTGACTTGATTCACATCGCAGTGGCCAGTGTGCTGAGCAGTCTGCTCGAGTGGCTGCGATTCAGATGGGAGTACACTCGCTTCCAACGTGCCACGAGACTGAGGAAGTAGCTTCGGCACCAGCCAGCATCTTCCGAGTCCTGTGAGCTCACGAGCAGCTCACGGAGAACGGCTCCCACTTGCACGAACATATCTTCGATTTCTACAAGCTGGTCTTGTCCTTTGACTGGTGGTGATGATGATGAGACAGCGAGGCAACAGCGGACAAAGACCTCGAAGAGAGGCGTGACGAGTCGGAGGCATTCCGGAAGCTGGCCAGGTCGTCCATCTTTCAGTCTGGAAAGAGCTTCTTGCAAGACGCGCGTGATATCGGACGCCATGGCACGTGATGCGTCGAAGCTGTTCGATCGCATGGAACACAGAGTCGTCAAGTCGAGCTCATCGACGATGTGGATTATCACCGTGTCGCGTGGGACTGAGGTTTGAGAGTGCGGTTGCTCCAGCAACGATTGAGCACACTGGACAAGTCGAGGCCACGGAGAATCACACGACATGAGCTGTAGGAGGACCTTGCGCTGGAGCGTTGGCAACTCGACACATCTCGCGCGGGAAAGGCTTCGTTCGATCCACACGTCGATCCACGCGGCCGTGAGTGCCGACGTTTCACCGTTGAACTCTACAGGAAGATAGAACTGTAGCACCATATCCACGAAGACGTTCTCTGATGGTCGGTTTTGGTGGCGTGGCATCCGGAATGCCGTTCGCAGCCACGATGCAAATGGCACGAAGAAGCGGACGCCTGCCATCGACTCTGGTGTAGTCTCCTCGGTCACGCCCACAGCGCGTTGCCATTCGCGGCTACCACTCAATGGCACACCTGTAGCAGAATTGGTGTCAATGTGCACCCGTCCGCTTGTGAATGAGCTCTTGTCCCCGTATCCTTCATTTTCCGACTGGTTGTTGGCTGTACCGAGCAGATAGCCGCCATCCATCTTGCACGAGCCCCTCTCTTCACGGACGGAGAGTAGTTTTCCCCGGAGAAGGGTGTGAACATCCTGGACACTGCGCACCAAAGGCGTCACCCTCTCCGCCCTCAAGAGCGCTGCTTCTACGGTCGAGAGCAACGCTACCAACGCGTAGGCGTGCGAGAACACTGACTGCTGATCATGCTCGGCTCCCTCCATAGGCGTGTCTTCATCTCGTTCTTCACGATCCAGAGCATGAGCAACACAGAGCAAGATTGCTTCTGCCTGAGCCAACGCCGTCGAACTCGCTGCAGAGTCTGATGACAATCCGGCAGTGAGGAACACAGGCAGCCACCGCTCCGTGGTCCTAAGTGAGACCAGCTCACTGGAGAATGTGATGCTGCGCAGCCCCGACTTCTGCAAGGATTCCAAGGCCGTAATGACTGCGAAAGCGTTATCAACGACGAGCGTTCGAGCAGGATCGCCCACCAATAGTAGGGCATCATGCAGCTTCTCCACGATGACTTCCACGATGATGACCTTCCCAAAACCTTGAAGAAGCTTGAGGAGACCATCTCGAGACGACTGTGTCGTAGCATTGAGTAACGCATCAGCAATCGCAGTTGTCATCGCCAGAAGATCTGGAACACACGTCGTCTCGAGATACGATCGCACGATCAGACTCAGCCGCACGATCGAGATCGACGGAGCAGCAGAAGCCAAGCTTGACGTGGCAGTCGGGACACTTGAGTACGCTTGGAGCGCCGAAATCAGAACAGGATCCACAGGAGTCAGCAGCGCTCGAATCGTCTGCACGTGGACATTTTCGCCGTGATGGTAGGTTAGACGATTGGCGACTACAGCGAGGTCGACTCGAGTGTCTCGAGGGAGCGACTGCGGTGAGGCAGCAAGGATGCCTAGCCAGCGACGCAGACTCAGCACAAGGTCTTCCAGCTTTCCATTTTTCACCAGCGCGTCCAGCAGACCCTTGCAGTGATGTGAGCTGGAGCATCGACCAAATACGGACAAGAACTGATCCACCGAACCGTCCGAATGCGTCACGGCCTTGGAAGAGGGATCCTGGTCTCGTGACTGCTGCAACTTCATGCTGATGACCGACACCACGCTGAATAGCGAGCCTTCAAGTTCTGGTGGGCAGCTCGCCGAATCGACGCTTCGCAATAGTTGCATGAGGAAGTTCAGGAACGCTCGGTTCTCATGACTGAGGCGGTTTGCAGTATCCACAGCGTACAGCCGCACGACATCTTCCCAGATTCGAAGCTGCAACGCGATCCGCATGCCTTGTCGGCTTGCCACTGGATCTCCTTGAGGCAGACTGGGACTCGCTCGTTCACAATGCAAGTCCCAAGACCACAGTAGGTACACGAGTACTCGCACTTGACTGAATCCGAGACTTTGCCGCTTGATCCGATCGTAGACCTCGAGTATCACGCTTGTAAATCGAGAATCGATTGCTTCAGTTCCAGGAGCACTGACGAATGCGGCGAGGGATGGGAACAGGAGACGTTGAATGCCCCCACCGTCTCGAAACAACGCCATCCAGCTATGAACCTGCTCGCTTCTCGTCGCCGCGACAACGACTCGAAACAATACGTCGACCATAACGCTTGCTCCGGCACTCGACATGATCATCGACAGCATCGTCTCAACAGCGTTTCGACTCGTTGCATCCGCAGGAATCTCGATCGTCCTCGTGCTTCCTGGAGAGCAGAGGTGTGTTCCATTGGACACGATGAGAGTCGTCACAACCGAGCTCACAAACTCCCCGAAATCTCTGATGAATGAAGGCGGCGAGGACTTGAGGTCTTCACAGCACTGAGCAAGAGCGGCCATGAACATGGACCACGGCGGCGCCATCGCAGGCTGGCAGGATAATCGGAGAATAGCCGCATACCACAGCTCGAACAAAACGCGCTGTTCACCGGCTGGTGCTGGGCTTTCTCCAGCATTATTTTTGCTCGTGACGATCTCGTGGATAGTGTGGAGACACTCGAGTAGTTCGCTGATAGTCACGCTCTTGCTGGGCGGTTGCTGTGGCTCTGGTTTGACTCGAGACTTGCGACCGGGCGACTTAGAGTGATCGATAGTCGGACACAGCTCGGGGTCTTGCTGGAAAAGTCGCCGGGCATAATAGATGAACACGGCGCGAAGCGACTTGGACACAAGCGGCGTGGTAGTTGACAGCATTGATTTGTGGAGCGCGCCTCGGATCGCATGCAGGATCTGGATGACGCTAGCCCCCTGAGCTGGCACTTCCTGCATCACCTTCATCACGACTTGAAATCCAATGGATCGTTCTTTGGCAACGCCTTGATTTGATGACACTTGGCGAGTGAAGTGATCCGCTGTTGCACAGACGGCCACGACTTCTTCCAGCGACAACTTGGCTTGAACACCGACCTTCGCACTTTCCCGACGCCACACGAGTCTCCACATCGATGAGGACGCACACGCGCCACCGCAGCATATTGATTCGACGATCTTCTCGCACAAACTTCGAGAAATTCGCACTGTCGGGCCAACAACAGCGACGCGACCACCTTGTTCACGCGTCGTCGACGACGCCTTCACTCGCTCCAGCATCCTCACCACGTCAGGAGCATTCAGCACCTTGCAGAGACCTTCAATAGCTTCCAGTAGAGACCCGCTTGGCTCGTGTAGCTCCTGCCACTGCGTGAGCTCGTCGACCAGTCCACGCCTCCTGCTTCTGCCTCTCGTCTGAATCGCGTTCCGACGAGTAGCACAGCGTTCACACACCGCTGTGCTACTCTGGGTGGATCCACCGCCAATCGATTCACGGCTTCGCTTCTTGGACTTCCTGGTCGTCGACGGTGTTGTTGTATTGTGGGCTACTGACTTGTCACGGAGCTCTTGCTGAAGCGCCACACACGCATCTTCCATCCACGCTCTGGCACCACCAGCCCATACACTCAGTGCGTACTCCATCAACCGGAAGCGCACGTGGAAGTTGACCAATCGGTGCTGCAAAGCGCGAGGAAACACGTCCATTGTCATCGCCTGGAGAAGCGCCGCCACGACTTCCGTATCATCGACCGTCTCATTCGCCAGCAGGCCGCACTGGTACAGGCGCATGCACAGACTCGAGACGCTCGCAGCACGAAGGTCAAGCGCACGTGTACTAGTCGTAGAGCCTGCTCGTCGCGTCTTCTTCGCGGCAAGCGGTGCCATGGTCTCGGCACGGCGTTGCCAAGTCGTGACGACCCAGCGTGCTAACACTGGGAAATCTCGCAGCGCTCGCCACGCGTCGGGCAGATCAAGCGGACAGCCGCATCCACAGCTATCTGCGGTGTGTGTGGCGTCGTCTGTGCGCTCGCGAGGACTCGTGAACAGCGCGGCGACGGCGCCATCAAGCGCGTCTCGCGCCGCCTCCATTTTGGTCCGAATTCAAACTCGAACTGTTGGCGCCCACGACCATTGAAACCTACCTTCCGTAGGTTTGTTGGATTTCTGTGTGCACAAAATAAGGTACGTTCCAACTGGAACGTAACCATGAAACGTAACCGCTGAATGGGCGCCGTATGCGACGTGTGACGAAATGGCTACACTTCTGCTGACTCGCCAAGAATAGGCGGCGACTTAGAGTCTCCACCACGCTACATGACGAAAGAACCACTAGTGCAGAGAGCTGCATGCTTAGCTTTTCACTAGCGAAGAGACCGCCATGGGAACAGAAGATGCACAGCTCATTGCAGGACGAGACGCGCAGGCGGATACTGCCGTGTTCGCCAAGGCCGCCTCCTTCCGGCAGCTCTCTGCCGCAAACGAGCGCCTCCAACGCAGCCAGGCACCATCATTAAAGCGCATCGGCAGCACGAGCCTAGGAACCAGTCAGGCGTCTCCACTACGCCGTCCATCAACCGCAGCATCCGTCCACAGCCGAATCCACCAGGCACTGAGGCGAAGCGAAAGCGAGTTCGTGTTCTCGTCGAAAGAAACCACCGTCGATGGGTTTCTGTATTCCTCTCGCTTCCAGCAGACAACGCCTTCAACGCTTCGTCCAATGTCCTCGCAAGCGCGGTCAAAATCCAAGACAAAACACGCTTCACAGT
>JAADXB010000187.1:0-19913 GCA_023337495.1 Pythium diclinum | reverse complement strand
TCTTCTCTTCTTCCGTCATGCCCTGAACAGGCTTGGCGTTCTCGTTGGTCGCTGGGGTCGGAGCACTCTCCGTCGCAGTCGGCGCCGCGCCGTTCGTCGCCGCCTTGGTCGTCGCCTCGGCCGCCTGCTTCTTCGGAGATGCCGCCGCCACTGGCGCTGGCTTGACCGCCTCCTTCTTCGCCTCCGCCTCAGTCGCGACAGGCTTCTTCGCCTCGGTGACCGCCTTCTTAGGACTGACAGGCGCGGCCGTCGTCGTCGCCGCCGCATCTTCCGCCGGCGGCGCCAGGTCCTCTGCGCTGCCGAACTCCTCTTCGTCCAGCGCCATCTCGAGTCGCTGGATGAGCTCCGACTTGAGTCCGTTGGAGCTCAGTCCACGCGCCTCCAGCTCCGTGCGTAGCTCGCTCACCTTCATCTTCTTCGGGACGATCGCCGTCATCTTGCTCTGGTTCTTTTCGTGCTTGAGATCCCTCTTGATCGCCAGCAGTTGTCTCCCCTCGCCCGAAAAATCCCCGCCACTTTATGGAATACCTCTACTATGTGATACGAAACCTGTTGAAAATGGTAAAAATGGCATGCTGAATTATCCTAATGCAGTTAGTAGCGCTTCGGAGCCGTGAAATCCTTGGTCCACTGCGCCATGTCGATTGGGTGCGAGTCTTCGCTTGCCTCCGTGTCCTCCGCCCAAATCTTGATCGTCTTGTCCGCCTCCGCCGTGATAAAACGCCTAACAGATCATATACATTCCATCAGAGTCGAAACCTTCAGTCTGATCACCAGAAACACACACGCACATTCCAGTCTTGTCGAAGGTCGAGGCGTAGATGCCTGCCTCGCTGTCGAGCGAGCCTGGCTGGACCTTGGTAGCCTCCTGCTGGAAGCAGTAGCCCGTCGTGTAGTCCCAGAAGCGCATCGTGCCATTGTCGGCACTGGAGACCATCACGCTGTCTTCGTTCACAGCAACCGAGTTGATGATCGCGTTGTGACCAGAAAAGTTCCGGAGGAACCGGCCGTCCTTGGCGTCCCACTTCTTCAGGTTGTCGGCAGCACCCGAGATGAACGAGTGGTCCTGTGTACACACAAAAGACAGCATTTAGATCGCGGTCACGCTCTCCCGGTTCATGCAATGAGAACGTACGACTGGTGACTTGGCGAGTGCGCGGACGCCCTTCTTGTGGTTGGTGAGTGTGGTCATGACCTTGCCGGCAGCCAGATCCCAGAGCTGCAACAAACCAAGACGGTTAGCTCGCCACAGAGTTATCAGTCACGTCGTGAATCGTGGTTTACCTTGATTGTGCTGTCGCTTGAGCCGGTAATGACCTGCGGGTCCGTGGCCTGAGTCTCCACGCCCCACACGGTTCCTTCGTGGCCGCTCAAGACGTGGATCTGGTTCTTCGTACGCATATCCCACACCTAAAAAGACAACGAATTAGTATCTGAACGTTGCCGTACACTTGGAGCAAGAAGACGTACTCGTGTGACAGCATCTCGTCCGCCCGTCATGAGGATGTCCAGCGTCGGGTGGACCTTGAGTGAAAACACGCCCGACAAGTGGCCGTGGTAGCTGCGAATGACCTTGTTGTACTCCAAATCCCAGCCTACACAGAATACACATATCAAGTCAGCAAAACCCTCAAACAGTATCTTGCCATCCATAGAGTTCGTACACAGCACTTTCTTGTCTTCACCCGCCGAGAAGAGGTACGGATGGCGCGGACTCACTTCGAGGCCGCGGATCGTGTTGATGTGGCCGGTCAACGTGAGCTTGAGCTGTCCGGAGGCAAGATCCCACACCTTGATCGTTCGATCGGCCGAGCCCGTGACGAACCAGTCGTTTGTCGGGTCGACAGCAACCGAGCGCACCCAGCCCAAGTGACCAGCGATGACGCGCTTGAGTTTCCACGGCGCGTGCCACTTGGGCTTCGGCACCTGCGTTGGTCGTCTGCGCACGATCGCGGAACTGCCAAACTGTCCTGGTCCAGAGCCAGCGACAGCAAGCGCAGTGACAGCAGGCTTCTTGTACTCCACAACAGCCGCCGAGCCAGCCAATGGGCCAGAAGAGCTATCCGACAGAAACAACATAGAAGAATGAGTTGAATGTTGGTACTAGCGTGGGGATTGCAGTGAGAAGACACGTACGCCTTGTTGGACTTCGCCGCCTGAGCTTCCAGAGCGATCTCTTCAATGAGCGATTTCGCTGGTGCCGCCACTGGCTCAGCCGAGGCTTCGGTCTCCATGGTGTCGTCATCCTCCGCTGGGGCCGCCACAGTCGCCTGCTTCTTGTCTTCCAGGAGCGACTCGGGCAGATCCAGATACATGCCATTCAGCTTCGTATGGATTCGAACCTTTTTGCTGCAAGTCATCGATACACATACATACCCAATCAGTCATGTCCCCTGTACATCAGTCCCATCTCATACGCATGTTACGGTACCTGGGGGCAAACTCGAAGGCGCTCGACGCGTTGCGCTTGGTCAGCGCGAAGAGCTCAGCTGTCCGCAGAACCGACTGCTCAATCTGGCGCTGGATATAGGTGCTGTCAGCCGAGACTTCCACGGGTGCGTCAGTCGCTGCCTGTGGTGGCGCTACGCCCGCATCCGTCGCGGTCGATGGCATCTTGTCGGCGTCGTGAGCTTCGCTGCTTTCCGCTTTGTTTCCTGTTGGTTTGGGTGTGAATGGGTTCTTAACTGTTGATAGGTTTCTATCAACTGAGCTCCTCAGATCTGGGCTGTTCCTGAGACGTTTCGTGTCGACTTGACTTGGATTTGCACAATCAGGCTCTTGAAGTCGCGACGAACCAGAACACGTCGAAATTCCGACGCGAAGATCAGCCACAGCCACACCACCAGCAATATGCGCGGATCCGCCGTCCTGAGGCGACTGGCAGTGGCCAGGCTCTACTCCCAGCGCACAGCGCAATGGGCTGTACGAAGAACAGCTTCTCCACGCTTCTACAGTCTACAGACACGCACACCGGCGACGGCGACGGCGCCATCCCACAAGAAGGGCACGCCGATTCTGTAGGTGGCGTTTGCATCAATGCATTATGGTTTGAGCTCACATTTTACTCTGCGTTGGCTAGTGATGACCCTGGAATCAGCATGGAGGAGATCCGTGAGATCGCACGGACGTCGCCGACGCCCATGACGCTGCAGCAGATGAAGATCTTTGCGGACGGCACCAATAAAACGCGACTCGTCGCCGCCAACTTCCTCCACAAGGAGCTGCAGGTCCGCTTCGCCAGGTGCGCCGTCTACTACCACGCCCTATTTACCGTCTGATTGCAGACTGACTGAATGATTGGTATGTGTAGAGCCATATTGGAGCTGTCAGAGCTGCCGCTGCGACTGAACCAGACCGAGTCCATCCAGCGCGCGATCCGCGTGTACTGCCACTCCATCCAGGCGATCCGCTCCGTCAATCCTCCCCAAGACGCGACTGAGGATCTCGCGTTCACGGAGGCGATCCGTAACGCCAAAGAAAACGGCGCCAACCTTGTGCCGCTGATCTGTGGAGGCCTGAAAGAACTCAGGGAGACCGACCTGGGCAGCAACGCCCTCAAATTCGAGAATATCCAGGAAGACCTCAAGAACCGCCTCGACAAATTCTTCCTGGCTCGCATTGGCATCCGCATGCTCATCGGTCAACACGTGGAGTCTATGGTCCAAGTCGGTGGCCGTGTGGAGCTGGTCAATGTGGAGGAGACTGTGCGGAGCGCGTGTGATCGTGCAGCAAATCTGTGCCGCATGTACTGCGGCGTGGCACCCGAAGTCGAGATCCGGATGGCCACCAACAACTCGCCTCCGTTCACCTACGTAGAGTCACATCTGCATCACATGGTGTTTGAAGTCGTGAAGAACGCCATGCGCGCGACGGTCGTTTACCACCAGGGACTCCAGCGCAAGCAGCCAGGACGCATCAACAAGTTCGAGCCGGTGATGGACCCCAACAGTCGTCTGCTGGGCTTTGTGTTGCCTGATGTAAGTGTTGAGTTGGTGGTTGGGGCTCCTCTTCGATGACGACAACTGATGGTTGTGATGATGATGACACAGTTCAACACGATCGACGGCATCACCATCTACCCGGACATCGGCAAGTACGGTCGTCCTGGCGAGCTGCCGCCGATAGAGATCGCTGTTTGCCAGGGCCACGAAGACCTCACGATCAAAGTCACAGACAACGGTGGCGGCGTTCCTCGGAGCAATTGGAACAAGCTGTGGCACTACGGCTACACGACGAGCCCCGAGTACCCACCAAAGGAATCCTACGGATACCACAGTTTCCGCGAACACTTCAGTGGAGGCGGTTACGGACTGCCGATGGCGCGGCTCTTCGCGCGGTATTTTGGCGGGGAGGTGACCTTCACGTCGCTGGAAGGCTCCGGGTCGTCCGTGTTCATCCAGGCGCATCGCCTCGGCCGCAAGACCGAGATGGTGCCCGGCCACGCCTCCTTCAAGCTGCAGCCGCTGTACTCTTAGAGGTTGTGAGTGTTATGGGACTAATGCATACCGTACCAAGAAGTAACTCGATTGATCCGCGTCGTGCCTCTGCGTGGAGGCTCTCATACAGTAGGTGATGCATTGATGCGATGGCGAGATGCCAGTGTATCCATCTTGACATGGTTACAAAGTAACCTCCGTCGTATCAGGTTACACCGTACCCTCCGTTGGACTGTACCCTTCCCTTCCCCTTCTTCGAGCCCAAAATAAAACGGTTCCTGAGTTGGTCATCAGATCGGACTGTGAAGAAGTAAGAGCGACTCGCGGCGGGCGATCGACGCGCGCACGGAGCCAAGCGACGCTACAGAAGAAGGGGTACACAGCATCGAGAGACAGAATGGCAACACGCGACCTCACGCGGTCGTTCACGCAGCTGCGCTCGGACGCCAAGGCCAAGAGTCTGCGGCGCAAGAACATCGTCCACTACAGCGACGAAGGCAACGCGCTGGTCAAGAATGCGGCCGACGCGCACGACTGGGAGGCCGCCCACGGCACAGTGCCGCCTGGATGGGTCAGCGTCGTGGGCGAGACCAACCAGCACGTCGCCCACATCAAGGAGATGAGTACGTTTAGACCTCTAGGAATCGACAAGCTACATGTGATCGAGGCGGTTGACTGACTTATGTTGATGCTGGCAATCTACTGCAGTGGAGAAGCTGAGTAAACTACACACAAAGCGTCTAATGGTGCGCTTCGACGGATCCGAGTCCCAGCATGAGCACGAAATCGAACAGCTCACAGGCCAGATCACGGACGAGTTCCGCAGCGCCGAGCGAGGACTTCAGCGCATGGGCAAGCAGGGCGACAACTCGGCAGCGGACGCCAAGACGCGGCAGAACGTACAACGCGCACTAGCGACGCAGCTGCAGACGCTGTCTGGAGACTTCCGCAAGTCCCAGAAGGAGTATCTGGCGCGTGTGAAAAACCAGAAGCAAGGCCCCGTGGAGTTTGACTTCCTGTCCGAAAGCAAGAATCCCGGCGGCCGAAGCAGCATGGACATGGTGCGTAGTGCAGATGCTAGAGTGGCCATGTCGAAGGATTTTACTGACTCAGTGATACAACAATAGGGATTCAGCAAGGCCCAAGTCACGGAAGTCGACATCGCGGAGGACGTGATCAACGAACGCGACCAGGAAATCCAGAAGATCGCCGAGTCGATCACAGAACTGGCAACGATCTTCAAAGAGCTGGCAGTGCTGGTGATCGACCAAGGCACAATCCTGGATCGGATCGACTATAATATGGAGCAAGTGGTGGAGCAGACGGAGAAGGGTATCGTGGAGTTGGAGAAGGCGGAGGAAATGCAGAAGAGCAGCCGGCCCATGAAGTGCATCGGCCTGCTGCTCGTGCTCATCTTCCTCATGACAGCGATCCTCGTGCTGAAACACATGCATTAGAGCACAGACTAGCACTAGTTTGCTGTGGTAGGAGGTCAGCGCATCGTCAGACAGAGCTCGCTGCAGAGCTTGCGACGCATGGGCTGAACTGCAATTCCAAATATTTGATTCAGAAATTTCCGATTGGAGGGTTTTCATAATCAAATTGTAAAAACCGTTTTGACCAAACAGAAATAGTATGATTTGATTCTGGATCATTTCATGGAATTTTGATAATCGGTCATCTCGAACTCCATCAATCAAACCAATCGCAAGTGTTGATGGCCATGGCGACGCTTCCTTCCGCTTCCACGGCGATGGACGCGCTCGTGCGCTCGCAGCAGGACGCTATGCGCACGCTACGCACGTTCGTGGACGCGTTGCGCGACGTCAAGAAAGAGGAGCTCGTGGACGCGGAGGTCCGCCAGGCGATCCGCACGAGCGGACTCCCATCCCCAAACGCTGGCGAGTTCGATAGGTTGACGAGCGACGGCGATCTCCTGCTCGCTGCCAGTGGACTGACGCAGCTATTCAGTCAGCTGACGCAGGCGATGAAGCATATCGACGAATTGGAGGTGCGGTTGTGTCCGCGTATCTACATTGATAGTTTGTTTGTTGACACTTCTGGATCCACTCGTGCAGGCGGCTCAGCAGCAACAGCAGCAGACACCGAAGCGACCACTTCGAGCGGACGAGCGCCCACCGGCACCCGCAGGATTGCTGAGTCTCCGTGACTACTCCGTCCTGCAGGCTGCTCTTGAGATCTTCTTCTGCTGGGTGGCGTTTCCCAGTGTGGACGACGGCCTGTTGCTGCCGCTGGACAAGCGCCGCCCCACGAAGACGCTCGGCAGTACGTCGATGTCATGCATACTGTCTTTCTGTCTATTTGTTTGATTGATGCTGATGACCTTGTGTGTGGATTTTTTTTCCTAGTCTCGCGTTACGTTCTGGCGTGGGGCAGCCACACCACGCAGGCATCAGCGTCTCGCGTCGTTGATATCGAAGCCACCGGCCGTCACGTCGTCGCTGCCACGCGGTCCATGCTGCAGATCCTTTTGCTACCGCAGATCCAGCCCATTCTGCTGCCCAAGTACGTCGTGGAAGTTGTGGCGCTGCTGGTGTACGGCGAGATCTACGGCGACTTTGAAGACGCCACGCGCGAGCAGAGCAGGCAAATGCTGGCCTCACTGCTACGTGTGCTGCCACTCCGACTGAGTATGACGAGTCTTCGTGCGGCGCTGGGCCAGACCAGCGGCCCAAGGAACCGAGTGATCACAGTCTTCAAGAGACGCTGCGGAACGCTGCTCACTCAGTTGACGATGGAGGACGGTGGCGTGCTGACGACGATCGAGATGCTGCTTGGTGCAGTGGACGAGGGCAACACACAGGCACGCATGCAGGTCGCGACGCTGGTACGTTCTGGCCTTTTCATCTTTTAGACCTGCGAAGAAATAGCTGACGTCACGCGGTTTGTGGTCTAGATTTGCCAGTGTCCAGCCAACGTGGAGGCTTCCGTGTACGCCCATTCGCTGGGACGCCAAGTGCGCGGGCTCTTTGACGACTCCAATCGGCAGAACAAGCTGCTCGTGGAGACTGCTGTCGTCTTGATCAACGAGATGGCGACCCGCTACCCAGACGCACTGGATGCTGAGATCCTTGCGTACCTGTTCAAGCCGCTTCTGCAGTATGACGACTGTGAATCGGCTGCGTCCGACGATATCTCGACAGAGAACGAAATCGCAGACTGTGTGGCGCTGCTGAACCTACTGCTCTGTGGCCCGCCACCATCGCCGCCGCTCGTACTGGCGCTTGTTCCCTTGTTCCGCCCTCTCGTCCACTTGTGTGGGTTTGCTGCGGCAAGCAAAAGTTTCCTCGCGTCGACGATTCAAGGGATTTTGATCGGTACGTCCTCAAGTCTTGCAGCAAAGTACGGTCTCTCGGCACTCATTCGAGCTCACTGAAATGCGCGTATGGCCGCTCTTGTAGCTTTCATCAAGGTTGTGCCAAAAGCAGCACTGTTGCTCCAGGTCGCAATGCTTCCTGTCACACCACCACTTCGAGTTCGACTCCAACAATGTGGCTTCCAGCGGTCTCCCCAGGCAGCTTCGTGGACACCGTTGTACGAGTTTGCGGCAGGCGGAAGCGGTGGCATCGCGATGCGGCGAGTCTCTCCAGCAGGCGAGGAAGACGACAGCTCAACAGCCTTGCGACTCGCGGTTGTCACGATGGTGGAAGTTCTGGGATCGAAGGAACTTGAAACGTCGACTGTGGTGGGCGACTTGTTTGCGTCGCTGCTGTTAACCTACATGCGCGTCCGCAAGCCGACATCGAGTACGTCAGAATCCAGTATCAGCCCGGAGCAGGAGAAGTCGTCCGACTATGAAGAGTTGGCAGCTTACGAGGCAGTGAAGGCGCCACAAGACGCATTGGGAGTCGAGATCACGCTGTCACTACTGCTAGCGGTCATCGAGTCTCTCGGACCGTCGGTCCTCCGAAGTGCTGAAACCGTTCTGCGGTGCCTGGCCATTGTGCTGGGTATGTTCGTGAGCTCACGAGCGTCTGTGATCGAGACAACGGCAGAAAAAACGAGTGATGCTGAGGACGAAGACGAAGACGACGAAGTCTTGACGATCTGTCTCGGACTCGTGATGACGATCCTGGAAGCCGGTTCTTCGATGCGAAGTGACGCGGAAGAAGCAGAACTGCGAGCCATGCTGCCTGTGTTGGAAGAGCTGTCTCACTATCCACGCCCGCAAATCGCCGAGCTCGCCTCTGACGCACGAGCCAGCATCCTCAGTCGTGGCGCCAGTGCTACAGGACAAGCGAAGCCGGCGAAGGAGCTATCGTTCTCACAGACCCTGCGTGAAGCGGCCACTGATCTGCAAAGCTCGCTCGTGCCGCTGAGGGCCCGCGGCGTTGTGACGCTCACCAAGCTCGTGCGTCGCAGTCAGGCTCATCGTGGTGACAAGGAATGGATTTCACGAATCACGCAGCTGATGGAGGTGTTCATGGACCACTTGGTTGACAGCGAAAGCTACGTGTTCCTCGCCGCAGTGCAAGGCCTCGCAGCACTAGCAGACGCCCACCCAGACACCGCCATTCCTCTGCTCACTGCTAGTCTACGAGACAAGAGCAACCCGCTGGAGAAGCGCATCAAGCTGAGTGAGGCGCTGCTGTTCGCAGCCAAGCGATGTGGCGAGACGCTGCCACAGTACGCCAAGACATTCGTGTACTCGTACCTTGAGTGCATTCGTGCCCCACCACGCGTCCGCTCCGCCCAAATTGTCAAGAAGCCATTCTCACTCATCCAAGAGATCGATCCGGACGAGACCAAGACTCCGTCGGAACCCACTGACGAAGAGCGTGAGGCTCTAGTCCAAGCCGCCAACACTGCTCTCACAGAGGCGACGCTGCGAGCCAGTTGCCTGTCGAATCTCGCGGAGGTCAGCGCTATGCTTCAGTGGAGCCTCGCACCGTTCGCTGCCGACGTCTTGAGCTGTGTGTTTGGTATCCTGCAACTGGAACTCGACATGTCAGCCAGCAGCATCGTCGCCGTGCGTCGTGGTGCCGTGTTCCTGCTCAAGTATGTGCTGCAGCTCATGGGCTACAAGATCATCGAGGTGCTGCCCGACCAACTCAAGCCCATGTATCACACTCTGAAGCACGTGGAGCGAGTGGACAAGGACAGCGTCGTGCGATTCCACGCGCAGCAAGCGCTTCGCACGCTGGATGAGATCATGCGTGCGGAGCTGTTCCCTCAGGCGAGTGGAGACGGTGATGCTTTGATTGGTGGCCTAGGAGCGCTTCGTATCGTGAAGCATTAGGAAAGTCAAGATGGCAAAAATCCAATAGATATATACGATAGTATTTACGCTCGCTTCGTCGTGGACGTGCTCATGATGTGAATACACAACGGCGTTCGCTTGGCTTGACGCAGACGCTTAGATCATCATGGCTTCGTCCGAAATGAGCTCTTCCGAGCCATCAGCTCCCCGTGGTGCGGCGCTCTCATCCTCGTCCTCCTCGGCCTCCTCGCCATTCCACACGAGATCCGACAACGCGGCGCTGAGCTTCTCGTAGACCTCTCGGAACTGGAAGCAGTTGCCGCTTGTCCGTCGGAATTCCACCACGCAGCGCTCAGGAGCCTACATAATGCCAATGCAAATAAAATGACAATGGGTGAGTCATCCGCATGTCAACGAATGCAAAAGGGAAACGAGCACTAGGCGAGCAACGATCAGTAGCCCTAGCTACAGACGACTCCTACCCTACTCGTCAGGGGAACTTACATTAGCCAGCGTGTAGATGCGCACCGCGAGCGAGACGCGCTCGTCCTTCATCACGGCCTTGGTCTTGAACCGGTCCTTCTTGGCCACAAACCGAGCCGACATGTCCGTGAGCACGGCTTCGACCCGAGCCTGCACTTGCGCCGGCGTCTTGCGCGACTGGAAGCTCGTGTAGAGCGCGACGCTCGCCTTCGGGTACAGCGGCGCACTGCAGCTTTGGTTGCAGGACTTCATGTCAGTTGGCAGGTACATGTCCGAGACCGTCGAGGACGCGATGGAAATGCGGTCGATAAACGAATCCGAGCCGACGCTGCGGTTCGTGTCCATCTGGAACGGGTCGAACTCTCCGTCGAGCAGCTTTCCGCTCTGCTGCTGCTGCTGGAGCTGCTCCTGGCGCTTCTTCTCGCGCTCGTTCCGCTTCTCCTCCTCCACCTGAAGCTTGCGGGTGAGCAGATCCGCACGGAATTCCTCGGCCGACACTGACGTCTCCTTGAACCACGCGTCATTCTACAGATACACACCCATGAGTCAGCTACCCGCCAGCTGTGATCAGTGAGAAGGAAAGAAAATCAAGCTGTCAAACCTTGATATCCTGGAGCGTGATGCGTTCTTGCGGGTTCACCGCGAAGATCTTGGACAGCAGTGCCATCGCGCCAGGCGAGAACACAGCCGAGCGCGCGTGGGCTGCCCAGAAGGCCTCGTACTGACGCGCAGCGCACGCGCGGAACCACCAGTCCTGACGCGCGGCGATCTGGAACGGCGGGAAGCCTGCGAGCATGATGAAAAGCACCACGCCGGCCGACCAGACGTCCGCGGGCTCACCCTCGTACGGCAGACACGACAGCACCTCCGGACTCATGTACGAGCGCGTGCCGCACTGCGTGTAGAGCTCAAAGATGGCGCCGTTGGGGCCTTCACGCAGGCCCGAGAGCCCGAAATCCGCGATCTTGAGCCCGAAGTTCTCGTCCAATAGCAGGTTTTCTGGCTTGATGTCGCGGTGGTAGACGCCGTTGCGGTGGCACTCCTCGAGGCCGAGCACGAGCTGCTGGAAGTAGGCGCGCGCGATGGACTCGGAGAAGCAGCCCGTGTACATCATGAAGTCGAACAGCTCGCCGCCCGTGGCGAGCTCCAGCACGATGAGGATGACCTGCTTGGTCGAGCCGTTCTTCTTGGTGTAGGGCAGCTCGTCGTACACGCCCAGCAGCCGCAGCACGTTGGAGTGCTTGACGCGCGACATGGCCTCCACCTCGCGGTACACGTTGATCATGGACTTGCGGTTGAGCTTGGCGCAGTCGATGATCTTGAGCGCCACGCGCTCCTGCGTCTCCGTGTTGATGCCCAGCTTCACTTTGCCCTGCAGGCCCGAGCCCAGCGTGTGCTCCACCTGGAAGTGCTTGAGCATGCGCGCACGCGGCGGCACGGCAGGGCCGAGCAACGGCGACGGCAGCGACGAGGCGGCGGCGGCGGACGCGACAGTCATCATACTAGGTTGGTGTTCAATGGGGATTTTCGCTCAATGCCGAAGAGCTCCACGACGCCAGGACAGAAAGCACCAACGCGAGTCGCAAAGGGGGAAGCAACCAACACTCTCAGGTACCCACTGCGGAATGATGGTACGCGAAAAAAATCGAGTGGGCGACTCTTGTTGCGAAAATAGACGGGACTAGGGTTCAAAAAGTGACTAGTGTGGGCCACACTACATTGTTGGGTACAGCAAACATTCTGGGTTACCCCTTTGTTGTGTGATATGTCATCGTTCAACAAAGGGTATCCAAACTGCATTGCACTTTAGGGTGCTTCGCCTCGTCCCAGACGAAGAAGCTTCTTGACCGGCGGAAAGGGAAACTATGCGCCATTTGCTGTTTGACCACAGCGGAAGTGCAAGCAGCGATACCCACGATGGCGGCCGATGAAGGAGATGACAGCAATGTCAACGGCGTCAGCCACGCGGCGGCGACGGAGGAGGACGACGCGCTGGGCATCACGCCGCTGCACATCGCGCTCTGGGTGAGCAGAGCTCGTGGATGTCCAGAGGAAAGAGAGACGCAAACCTGACTTTTGTGGTACATGATCAGAACGGCAATTCACTTCAGATCATCGACGGACTGAAGGCGCATCCACGCGCACTGGAGGCGCGCGACCCACGCGGACACCGAGCGCTGCATCTCGCGCTCAAGTTCGCGCACCGCAACTCCAAGAGCATCGTTCAACGACTGCTGGTACGAACTCTGCTGAAATGGCTACGGGTATTAGCAATTACTGACGACGCGCTTGATGGTCTAGAGCGCTGGGGCGCGTGTGCGTTCGCGCGACGCTTCCGGATGGAAGACGGTCCACCACGCGATTGCGTCTGATAACGAAGAGATTCTGCGAATGCTGGTCCAGAAAGAGAAGGAGCAGACGCCGCTGCTTCTCCGCAAGAAGATCAACGATGCTGCCGCTCAGCTGAAGCAAGTGCCGGACTTTTACTGCGAAATCTCGGTCGACGTGGCCACGTGGATCCCCGGCGTCTCGCGCTGGCTGCCGACGGACACGATCAAGATCTGGAAGCGCGGAGAGGACTTGCGCTTCGACATGACACTAGTCGGGTTTGAGAAGACGGGATGGCAGCGTGGGGACGTGTCCTTTCTTCTGCTGGGCAAGAAGTGCGAGTTTCTCTGTCTGGACAACAAAGACAAGTCGTGTACCAACCTCTTGGCGCCTGGCAACGCACTGACGAAGAGCGACCTCGACAGCATGGTGCACTTTCTCATGACAAACCCCATGGGAACTACGACCATGAACACGTCCGAGCTGGCTTTCAGTCGAAGACGCTCGTGGCTGCTGAAGAGCGACGTGTTCGAGTCCATCGGCTCGTGGAAGAAGTGCGCCGTCTATGACATGACGGGCGTGGAAGTGATCATGCGCAGGCGTGGTCCTCAGAAGAAGCCTCACCGCGAGCCCCACGATACTGTGAGTACCGGCTTACTCTTGCTTAGATGGTGCAAATGGATCGACTCAATGCGTAATATGTTTGCAACAGCCGTCGGCAGCACGAGATGCCCTTGCAGCAATTACCGAAGCCGCTGACGTAGGACTCGTGGACGTCACCGTCGAACCGAAAGACGACCATGTCGTGTCGGTCGAGTTGGCGGCAAACGAAACGCTGGAGTGGTGGTTTCAAGTCTTGAACAACGACATCAAGTTCAGCATCTTCTTCCTGCCAGATATCAACGGCGACAGTCAGACGATGCAAGAAGTCCTACCTCTCCAGCGCTACGATGACGCCGTGGCAAGTCACAATGGCTCCTTCACCGCTCCAAGCAGCGGCACCGTCATGCTCAAGTGGGACAACACTTACTCTCGCTTTCGGTGAGTGAAGCTGTCGAAGATAATGTGCTTGAGAGGCTTGCTGGCTGGTTGACGCTTGCTGTGCATGAACTATCAGTTCGAAGAGCATTCGTTTCAAGCTTTCGGTCGACGCGCATAATCCCGAGGCAGCATCGCCTAACGTATGGGACGCACATCGTGCAACTGAGAAGCTCACGACCTTCAAAGATTGGTTTGGCGTCTCCATCGACGATCTTCCCGAAGATCTTCGTGAGCTTCGCCCCAAGCCCAGCATCATGGTCTACGTCGCGCCACAACACCACTCCATGAGAAAGACTTTCTCCGCGACAGTCTACGCGAGTGACGCGTTTCCACTGACCGTACGTGATACCGATCATTCGGTCGCGGCTTATGCCTAACAAGTATGTTCTACAGGTCGAACAGTTCATGCCGATTGTGGAAGTGCTCTCCAAGACCTCCAGTGCTTTTGAAAACACTCGCGAGTTCTTCAGCTCGGTACGTTGTTTTTTCAACCAAGCATTGTCAGCATGGATCTAACACTGACTGGTCTCTGCTGATGACGTTCGTGTGACTAGAAACTCGGCGGCGGCTTCCCGGTGCAGTTCTGCTTTCCGCTCTTGCCGTCGATCTCGGCCTCGCTGCGCTTCGACTGCGTGGAGCTCTGCACGCCCAAGGCGTCACTGTTTACGGTACCAAACGACTACAAACAGTACCACGAGGACATGCTCTCGCCACGCACCCACCACGAGATGCTGCAGAACCTCACGGCCATGTAGTAGACCTAATCGTCTTGTATTATTCCATTTTTGATTTTCGTGTTCCGATTAACTTATTTTAGATTGACGCCCTGGTCCCCGTTGGTGGCAGGAGCCAACTGTCACTTCAACTCGCCCACCATACTTTGTGCGAATCAAATCCCCTTATCTTGCAATTTGGTTGCAGAGGAGCAACTCGCACAAAAAAGGAAGGGGGAGCTGAGAAGGCGAGTGGTGGCGTGGGAAGGGGAGTTTTGCTTGAAGCTGAGCTTACGGCCTCGGGATTCGATCTTAGTCTCGCGTTGGAGCATCGGAGCAGAGGAGAGGAGAACCGGAGGAGAACACCAGCGCAGCGATGAGTTACAGTGGAGGCGGTGGTGGTTATGACCGCCGCGGAAGCGGAGGATCTAGCGGATACGGCGGAGGAGCCAGCGGCGGTGGAGGAGGAGGAGGAGGAGGGTACGAAGGCTCCGGAGGCTACGACCAGCGCTCTGGCGGCGGCGGCTACGACGAGCGTGGTGGAGGAGGCGGCTACGACCAACGCGGCGGAAGCGGAGCAGGCGGATACGACCAGTACGGAGGAAGCGGAAGTGGAGGTTACGATCGTAGCGCCAGTGGTTACGACCAGCGCGGAGGCAGCGGCGGGTACGATCAGTACCGAAGCAGCGGAGGCAGCGGCGGCTACGACCAGCGCAGCGCCAGTGGGGGTTACGACCAGCGCAGCAGCGGTTATGACCAGTACTCTCGCGACTCGCGCTCCTCCGGAAGCCAGGGAGCCTCTGGTTACGGCCAGAGCTCTCGTGACTACGCCAGTGGTAGCGGTGGCTACGGTGATTACCAGAGCGGCAGCAGTGGCTACAGTGCCAGTCGCGGTGGTTACGACGACCGAGGTTACTCCGGCAGTGGATCCGCTGGTTACTCTGGCAGTGGGTCGGCCGGCTACTCCGGCAGTGGTTACGGCGGAGCCTCTTCAAGCAGCGGGGGGTACGGCCGCGGCTACGAAGCCAGCGGCTCCTCTGGCGGCTACGGCTACAAGGACGAACGCGGTGGCTACGGTGGTGCCAGTGGGTCGGGTGCCAGCGGCTACGGTGGCAGCGCCCAGGGAGGTTACAGCCGTGGTTACGGCGAAACGGGAAGCTCCAGCGGAGGCTACGGCGGAGGCCGCGACGACCGCGGTGGCGCGGCCGCCAGCACCAGCAGCTACGGCTCGCGTGGTTACGAAGATCGTGGCAGCAGCTCCTACGGTGGTGGCTCTGACCGTGGCAGCACCAGTGGAGGAGCTGACCGCTACGGAGGAAGCAGCGGAGGAGGAGACCGCGGAGGAGGAGATCGCGGAGGAGGGGATCGCTACGGAGGTGGTGGTGGGTCGTACGACCGCCGTGGCGGAGATGACCGAGGAGGACGCGACGACCGCCGCGGAGGCGATGACCGTGGAGGACGTGACGACCGTCGCGGAGGAGACGACCGCGGAGGACGTGGTGGGTACGGCGGACGCGGCGGCTTCGGAGGACGGGGCGGCGGCCGTGGTGGTGGCCGTGGCGAGATGGGACCGGGTGTCGGCGCCGTCTTGGGCTCTGGCTACGAGCAGATCGGCCACCCGATCCAAGACCCACGCCTCGTGGACTTGTGGTCGGGCCGCGCGCCTCCACTCATGGTGGCGGACGACAACCCGGAGATCAACCGCGACTTCGTGATCTGTCGCCGTCCGGACTTGGCCACGGTCGGCCGTAAGATCGACGTGACTGTCAACTACTTTGGCGTGACGCTGGACACGAGCCGTGTTCAAGAGATCTTCAAGTACCACGTCGCAGTGGAGCGCTCGGCGGACGCCAAGTACGGTGGCAACCAGAAGGACGAACCCATGACGGGTGAGGACACCGTCAAGACCGAAGACGGCGACGTGGAGATGGCAGGCGACCGTCCACCCCCACGCGAAGACCAGCCCATGGAGGAAGAGGGAGGTCGCCCGCGAGGAGATCGTCCGCTGTCCAAGCAGGTTGTTCGCATGGTTATCAATGAAGCGCTGCGATCGTACGAGGCCGAATTCGGTGGTGTCAAGGTCGTCCACGACAGCATGTCGGCTATCTACGCGCCCGTGCGTCTGCCGTGGACTCACAAGGTCTTTAAGGCAGTGAACCCGAACGGTCCGCAGCCTCAGCAGCAGCAGCCGCAGCGCGGACGCGGCCCGCCGACGTTCGATGTGACCATCAAGGAAGTCGAGTCCATCCCTGTGACGGACCTGGACCAGTACTACGCCAACGCCGACCACAACCCAATGCGACTCATTCAGGCGCTTGATGTTGTGGCGCGTCACTTGGGTGCGCAGCGCATGATCCCCGTGGGTCGCAACCTCTTCTCCGTGAAGAAGACTCACCCGCTGCAGGGTGGCAAGGAGCTGTGCTGGGGCTACCACCAGTCCATTCGTATCGGCCAGCGCAAGCTGCTGCTCAACATCGACCAGGCCGCCACAGTGTTCTACGCGCCCGAGTCGCTGCTCACGCTCGCGATGGCGTGTACGCGCGCGCGCAACATCGGCGAGATGGAGCGTCTCGACGAGCGCCAGCTCCGCAACCTGCACCGCGCGCTGCGCAAGATCGAAGTCGTGCCGAACCACCGCAGCGACCGCAAGCGTGCGATCTGGGGCGTCAGCAACATGCCAGCAGACGCACTCATGTTCGAGGTGCGTGGAGAGCAGAAGTCGGTCGCGCAGTACTTCAAGGACCGCTACGGCGCATCCTCGCTCAAATATCCGTTCTTGCCGGCAGTGAACGTTGGCAGCAAGCGCAAGCCGACGTGGCTACCGCTGGAAGTGTGCGACGTGGCGCCAGGCCAGCGCTGCGCCAACATCAACGACCTCGACACGGCGGAGATCATCCGTAAGACGTGCCAGAAGCCGCACGAGCGCCAGCGCAACGTCATGGACCAAGTCCACGGCGCCGGCTTTGAGAACGATCCGTACCTTGCGGCGTTTGGGCTCCGCGTCGACCAACGGATGGAAAACGTGAACGCTCGCGTGCTGGAGACGCCCGAAGTCCAGTACAAGAATGTATCGGAACGCCCAAGCCAAGGCGCGTGGAACCTGCGAGACAAGACATTCGTGGACGGAGCCAAGCTCGAAGGCTGGGGCGTGGTGGTCGAGGGCGGCGTCGGCCTGCCGCGTGGCCAGGTGGACAACTTCATCTCGCAGTTCTGCCGCACGGCGTCTTCCAGCGGCATGGATGTGGTGGACAACCGTCCAGTCTTCATCGATGGCAGTGACCGTCGCGGCGCGTCGGTGGAGGAGCTCATGCTCGACTGCTACCGCGAGATCGAGCGCAAGGGCACCCCGCCGCGTCTGATCATGGTGATCAAGCGCGACGCCAGCGTGGGCTCTTACGGTGAGATCAAGCGCGTGTCGGACACTGTGCTGGGTGTGCCCAGCCAGTGCATCGTTGCGAAGAACGTGCCCAAGGCCAACCCGCAGTACTGCGCGAACGTGTGTCTGAAGGTGAACATGAAGCTGAGCGGCAAGAACTCGGTCCTGCGCGACAAGTTCCCACTGCTGACCGACGTGCCAACGATCATCATCGGTGCCGATGTGCAGCACCCTCGCTCGGGTATGGGCAAGGGCCCGTCCATCGCGTCGGTTGTCGCGTCACTGGACCGCTACTCGGCCAAGTACGTCGGCCGCGTGGCCTCGCAGAAGGGTAACGATATCCAGAAGCTACCGGGCATGCTGCGGGACCTCTTCTTGGCATTCTACCAGCACACGGGACGTAAGCCAGAGCGCGTGATCTACTACCGCGACGGCGTGAGCGAAGGCCAGTTCCACGACATCTTGCAGTCGGAGATGAAGGCGCTGCGTCAGGCCTGTCTGATGATGGAGGACGCGTACGTGCCGCCCGTGACCTTCATCGTGACCAACAAGCGTCACCACATGCGCGCGTTCAGCGACCACAGCCAGAACCTGGACCGCAGCGGCAACCTGACGCCTGGCACGGTGGTCGACGCCGGCATCGTCGACTCGCACCGCTTTGATTTCTTCCTCTACGGCCACAGCGGCATCCAGGGCACGAGTTGTCCGGCGCACTACACGGTGCTCCACGACGAGAACAAGCTGAGCTCGGACGATGTGCAGCGGCTGACGTACAACTTGTGCTACACGTACCAGCGCTGCACGCGCTCCGTGTCGGTCGTGCCGCCCGTGTACTACGCGCACTTGGCGGCCGCGCGCGCCAAGTTCTTTTTGAACGAAACCTCGGACGGTGCGTCCACCATCGGGTCATACAACTCCAACTCGTCCAACTTTGAGTTCGCCGAACTGCACAAGAACATGCTCAACTGCATGTTCTTCGTCTGAGCTGAGAGTCAAGCCGCGAAGACAACCCGAGAGCTGGTGGGGAGGAAGGCGGGGGACAGAGACGTGCTTTCATATGGTTCATTTTCTCCTCTTTTTCTTCTTCTTTCGTCTGCGTCGTGTCGTGTCCGCTTTGACTCGCCGCGCGTCCTCCCTCGTCAATGTATCCACTCCCCCCACCCAGCCAGTATTTTGAAAACTGCCTAATGAAACGATTTTTCTTGTTAGGTGGTTGTCTTGTTAGTCAGACGTCAAGTCATTCGCCACTAGCTTGAGAAGTACAAGGAGTTGGTTGGCCCTGAAGCCCGGGCTTGAGCTCGTAGCTGGCGACGGCCGCCACGGTCTCACTTGCCT
The DNA here is from genome assembly GCA_023337495.1 of Pythium diclinum. Taxonomy (NCBI): domain Eukaryota; phylum Oomycota; class Peronosporomycetes; order Pythiales; family Pythiaceae; genus Pythium; species Pythium diclinum. Next base: position 980 of record JAADXB010000187.1, on the reverse strand, counting down.
CTGTCACCACGCGACCGCGAGCGCCGTAGTGTTGCTGGGACTTGGTGTCCACGACGCAGCGGCCGTTAGTGCGGAGCCCTCGACACACGCGACGCACGCGCAGCACTTGCTGCGTCTGGAACACGAACTCCTTCTCGGAGATGCCGCCCACGCACAGACCCATGGCGGCAGCGGAGACCGTGGGTCCACAGGCTGCAGAGCCTGGGCGAGAGCCGCTGTTGCCGTCAGTGACGTGGCTCGGTAGTGCCGGCAGACTGAGCAACGACTGGCGTTTCGTGGAGATGCGGCGAGCCGCGTGCTGCTGTTGTTGCTGTGCGTATGAATGAGTGTGCGTCTGCGACTGGCGTAGCTCCAGGATGGCTTCGAAAGCCCTCTCAAGCTCATCCAGATCCAGCGCCGACAAGTGCTCGTCGCCCAGCCCCTGCCAAACACGCCGCAGGATCTCCATGGGAGGCGACTCGTAGTGCAGATCATGGGCCTCGCGCTCTTTCTGTAGAAGCACTTGGCGGTGGAACGCCTCGTGGAGTCTGGCGGTGAGTCGCTGGTCGTTTTCGAACCACTGCGTCGTGAAGAACACGAGCAGCAAGTCGACAGAGAGCAGCGAAAGCGAGGACACGGCGTTGGATCCCACTCCTCGGCCAGTGCCTGAGCCAGCACTACTGTCGCTGGCGTCGGTGAGTAGCACTTCCAGGCGACTCTGCATGAGCTCTATGCGTGCAGCGTCGCAGTAGGCAAAGTGGTGGGACACCAGCAGCGACGCCGTCTCGAGTGCGATCTCCCAGTGCTGGTGGCGTGCTCCACTTCCGTCGAAGCGACCCACGAGGTCACGAAGCGACCCACACGAGCGGTCCAGCTCAATGACATCGCCGAGAAAGTCCAGCAGCGCGTTGACCGCACAGGCGAAGAGATTGCCAGCCACAGGTGCGACCTGCGTGTCACTCCACTGCAACGGAACAAGCTCACAGAGCCGAGCAAAGAGC
>JAADXB010000186.1:0-19918 GCA_023337495.1 Pythium diclinum | reverse complement strand
GGTTTACACCGTCAGCGACCGAGACATCGGTGTGCAACGTCAGTGGCCGATCACCAGTCCAAGAATCAAGGTCTGTTGTGTGGTGTGGAAGGCGACCGTAACTTTCGCTGAGTTACTTTTGCCGCCCACATTACCACAGTGGTGCGTATGCCAGGATCTGGTGTCGACATGGGACCCAAGTCGAAGAGATCGCAACCTAAGCTACCTGACCAGGCGGTCCCGGGTAGTGGTGGCTCAACTGAGTCAGGACCGCCCACGCGTGCGTCTGGAGGGCTCCCAGCCGTGCGTGTGCAAGAAGAACAAGGAACCGATCGTAAAGAGCCCCCACGGATCTCCGTGGTTGGATCGGCGTCGGGAGACAACGTTGCACGCAACTTGTTGCCCGATTTGATGGAAGAAGGTCTGACGCCCGGCGAGGAGGCGGTCAGCTTGATGCTCGACGTCACCGACCTGTCGTCTGCAATCGACGAGGTGGCTGTTGCTGTCGCTGACACGCAACCGCCAACGCCGATCACGAAGGCTGTCAACGCGGTGCCACCGAAGATGGACCCTACGATCCCGACTGTGTCGCCTGCGCGCATGCTCGAGACGTTGTGTGCAAAGCACGAGGCACTTCGTCACTTGGTGGTCACCAAGGGTGGGCCGGCCGGCAGTGTTCGCGATCCAGGCTTTGCGGCTATGCGCGACCCCCAGAGGGTTTTCACTGCCATCGTGGGTGTCTTCAACACGGCAGGTTTCAGCGTGGGTATCAAGAACCAGGCGACGATCCTGTCGATCGACCTGACCAAGCTGATCACGGCCGGTCAGGCGGTGTACGATCTACTGCTGCGTCATCAGCTGCAGCGCAAGATGGAGGCCGCAGTGGCCGCTGGCCGCAGTGGACTCTTCGACGCGAAGGACTACACGAGCTCGCGGAGAACGTTATCGGCCGCTCGAAGAGCGAAGTCTACAAGCTGGAACAAGATCTGCTCGTGAAGGATGGCATGCTGAAGAATCTCGAGAAGTACTTGCAGGAGTTCGCCGAACGTACGTCCACTACCGAAGCTGAGAGAGCCGCTGCCGAAGCTCGTGCAGCCGCGGCTGAGGCGTTACTGGCCGACGCGATCAAGTCCAAGTCGAATGTGCAGCCGAGTGAGAAGAGAGATACCAAGTCACAGGAAGACACCAAGACCAAGGGGTCACCAGTGAAGATGGAGCGTGAATACATCGGCACGAAGGTGGAGTTCAATTCCACAGACTACTTGGCCGACATCTACGACGATTGCCTCAAGCAAACGCCGCAGGGCGTGAACGCGACGGCGCGTCTTCGCCAAGCAGCGGTCTCGGAGTTGAAGTCTTTCGACGGACGCTCGCGCGATGAGTTTCGCGGCAAGAGCTGGCTCAGTTCCGTGCGTTCGGCGTTCCGTCGCGACCAGCTGACGCCCGGTGAAGCGTGCCTCCAGTTCCCCGACTTGCTTTCCGATCGCGCCAAGATGTGGTATCGCCAAGTCGACCGCGAGGTGCGTGCGAGCTGGCCGGCGCTTCAGAAGGAGTTCGAGGAGGAGTATTGCGGTGGCTCGATCAGCCCACAACGTCGGTACTTTGATGCGAGACGCAAGGCCAACGAGGAGCCTGTCGACTACTTGTATCGGCTCAACGTGCTTGCGAAGGAGGCTGATCTCGATTACGTGAAGCCCGCGAACGGTCGTGCCCACGTCGAACATTACCTGGACACGTGTGAAGATCCGGCGCTTGCTCGACAGCTCGGCTCGCACCAGCTCTCACGCGAGAGGGACCTCCGCGCCGTGCTCAAGTCGATGTATCGTGTTGATGCCCGGTTGAAGCGCGAGGAGACGTATGGTGCTCGTGCAAGGTCGCGCGACGCTCGTGATCGAGACCGTCCGTTGCGCCAGCCACCATCACCACGAGCTGGAACGAAGGCGAGGCCGATCGCTGTCGAGGCGCTGAAGTCGTTGAACGCGCTGGTCGACAAGTGGGATGACCCCGACGAAGGTGATGGTGACGGCGGCACGTCCGATGCCGGTGAAGAAGACGTTCGACTTGATGACGAGAGCGACAACTTGATGCCCGATGGCGTTGAGACTCGTGCTCCTGCCTTCGGTGACGTCCTTGAAGTGTTGGCGAAGGCGATCGCCGCGATCCAGGGGCGTGATATCCCAGGCAAGCAGTCGAAGCAGCCGAGTGGAGGTTTCCAACAGTCGAGCGATCCGTGCAGCCACTGCGGCTCAACTCGCCACCGTGACCGGAACTGCTGGAGCCGCCTGACGTGTCAGGCCTGCAGCGCCAAGGGCCATCCAACGGAGCACTGCTACCAGCGTTGCAAGGCGTGCGGCAAGGTGCACGACCGTGGTGACTGCGAACTTGCGAAGCTGGGCGACCAGTTGAAAGCTTGGTACGACCCGTCGACTCATGCTGGGTTGCTGCCACCGCCCGTCGAGAAGTGGTTAAACTAGAACGCTCGTCAGCCGCGGGGCTGATACGCGACGAGCGATGTTCCGAAGATCAAGTCTGTGTGTATGCGTATGTGGTTAGTAAGGATCCAATCTCCCCTAACTGTAATACACGTCCCATTGATCTGCCACAACAAGATGACTTCGAGAGGAAGAAGGTGATCCAGCGGCTTGTGCTTCATCCTGGTGAACGGCGTGGATACTGGCGCCACTATATCCAGCGTGATCATAAGCAGACGATCGTGCCAGCACTCATCGACGACTGCCACGCTCGAGTTCTTCTGGACTCGGGTGCTGAGGTATCCATCCTCGACTCTGACTTTGCGCGTAAGATCGGAGTGGATGTGGATGTCACAGAGCAGTTGGAGTGTGCTGGCGTCGGTGGCTCTGCCTACCGAACTGAAGGGAAGGCCAAGGTGAAGCTGACGTTTGCCGGCGAGCTGGCATACGAGTTTGACGTCTGGGTGGGTCGACTGGGTAGCACACACGCGATCCTGGGCACTGACTTCATGGAGCCAGCTGGTATCCGTCTCGACCTGGTCGAAGGAGTCGCGCGACTGCCGGATGAAGTCCGCGTGCGGTTTGAAGGTCGCCGACCTTTGTACAGTGATCGCGTCGAACAAGTGCGTGTGAAGGAGTTGACGACAGTGCCGCCGGGCAGCTCGATCTACGTGCGCGTGCGGTCGTCGTCGAGGCGACGTCTGTGGGTGGGTCGCGACGAGCGTTGGATCACGACGGCTGAGTTGAACACGAGAGGCGAGCCGACGGCGGTGAAGGTGACGAACGTGAGTGACAAGCCCGCTGTGCTGCAAGCTCAGACTGCCGTGGGGATGTGGCTGTCACCGGGCACGGCACCACGGAAGATCGGTTTCGTGTCGATCGGCTCGCGTCGATACCGCGAGTGGCTGGTGCTGGTCTACGAGGCGGAGCCGGAGCGTGAGCTGGAGGAGCGACGCCAACGGGACCAAGATGAGGAAGAGACACGGGCGCATCCGGCGGTGGAACGGAAGCAATACGTGACGCCGACGAAGATCCTCACGAGACCAAATGCGGAGACGGCTGAAGCTACCAGACAGCCGACAGTGGAAACGAGCACGGCAACACGGACACTTCACTTCGTTCATGCAGCGATTGCGTTTGTGACTGCGACAGCAGCCGTCGAAGCGATGGTCGATCAAGCTCGACTCGACGAGGCGGTGTTCGTTCACGAGGGTGGCGACCTGACGATAGAGGACCTGGAGGGGCAAATGGCCGTCATTCCTGAGCTAGTGAAGGGCGCGCAGTTGACGCCGGCTGACATCCAAGTTGCACGTGGCGAAGACGTGACAGACGAGATGGTTGCACAAGCCCGATCAATTGTTTGGCGTCGTCGTGCGTACTTGATGGGCAAGGGAAACACGCTTCCGTTGCCGGCAAAAGGCGTCGTGTGTGACATCGACGTTGGCGACGCGCAGCCCATCGCCCAACGTTGCCGCCAAGTGCCCGCCAAGTTCGTCGACAAGCTGTTCGCGATCTTGAAGGACTTGCTGGGCGGTGGCTTCATCAAGGCGTCGACGTCGCAGTGGGCTTCTCCGATCGTGATCGTGCTCAAGAAGAATGGCGAAGACATCCGGCTCTGTATTGACTACCGCAGAGTGAACGCCCTGACCAAACTGATGGTGTACCCGATGCCGACCGTACAAGATTTGCTGGAGAACCTCGGCACATTACGCTGGTTGTGTTCGTTGGACATGGCGAGCGGCTTCTGGGTGGTGAAGATGACGGCCCGTGCTCGCGAGATCTCAGCCTTCGTCACGCCCTTCGGCCTCTTCGAGTGGACTCGCATGCCATTCGGGCTCAAGAACGCGCCTCAGATCTATCAGCGGCTGTTGGACAATGCGCTCTACGGGTACTTGAAGCTGACGCCTCGTCACCTGCGTGAAGATGAAGCCGACGTGTTCGTGGATGGTGCACCAGCAGGCGATGACTCGGTTGCAGCAATCGACCGGCGCTCGTACATTGACGACATCCTCTTCGGCGGCGTGACGTGGGGCGAGATGTGTGCGAAGCTGGAGCGACTGATGGATGCGTGCGAGAAGTGGGGGCTGTCGATCAGCCTTCCCAAGAGCGAGTTCGGAAAAAGTACGGTCGACTATCTTGGGCACAGTGTGTCTGCAGAAGGTGTGATGGCGAAGCCGAAGAACCTGGAAGACCTGCTGAAGATCACGTTTCCACGAACGGTGAAGGGGATTCAGTCGTTTCTGGGGTCTCTCAACTATTATCATCGATTTATCGAGCACTTCGGGGTCTACGCGGCTGCGCTGTACGAAGTGACGCCCGCCGACTTGGCGCAGGAAGCTCTCTCGCCCGGTCACCTGTCGTCTGCCGTTCGCGCGTTCGAAGAACTGAAGCTGAAGCTTGCACACGCGCCAATCCTCCGTCACTTCGATGGCGGGAAGCAAGCCGTCGTCGCCGTGTACGCGAGCGCGTGGGCGATCGCGGGAACGCTGATGCAGGACCACGACGGTCACCTGATGCCAGTCAAGTACTTTAGTCGCGTGCTCAAGTCGAACGAGCTCAAGTTCAGCCCAGCTGAGAAGGAGACCCTTGCGCTGCTGCTCGTGCTGAGTGGTGGCAACAGTCTTCTGGCGGGTCGTGAGGTGCACGTGCTGACGAGACACTCGGCCATGGCGTGGCTGTTCCAGGCGAAGGGATTGCAGGGGCGACTGGAAAAGTGGGCGACCGTGCTGAGTCCGTGGTCGCTCGTGATCCGGCGCACGACAAGGGGCGAAGACGAGCTATCGGGACTACTCGCTGCCGCAGCCGGGCCAGGCGATCGACTTGACGAGATGTTGCAGGAGATCCAGCCCAGGAAGAAGCTCGCCATGGACGCACGGTTCCAGACGCCACTGCCGACGGTCGCCGACGGAGATGAAGCTTGGGTGTTGTCGTTCGACGGCTCCGCGAAGCCTAAACGTGCGGCCGCGAGCTGTGGTGCGGTGCTCTGGCACTTGCCGACGTGGACGGTAAAGGCGGCGACGTCGTGGTACTACGGTGATGGCACGGTAAACGAAGCCGAGTACAGGGGCGCGATCAACGGGCTCGAGCTTGCACGCCGGCACGGTGTCGAAGAGCTGATCGTGTTCGGCGACTCTCGCTTGGTCATCCAGCAGTTGCGCGGGGAGATCGAGTGCCGGACACCTGGGCTACAAGTGCTCCATGCTGACGCGGTCGTACGTCTCGGTCTGTTCAAGCGCGTTCATCTCCTACATGTAGCCCGAGCATTCAATGCATCAGCCGACTTGATCACAGGACGAGCATTGCAGCGCGGACAAGGGGAGAACGTACCAGTGGAGGGCTTTGACGACTTGGTGGTGCTGAACCGACTGCAGGAAGTGGTACGCGGCCTCGCGCCGCTCGCCGACAGGTCTCCCGTGCTCGTGACGACGCGCGCCATGCGCCGCGCTGCTGCCGCTGCTGATGTGGACGTCGAGGCTCGCGTTGATGAAGGCGTAAGTGAGGTCGAAGAGGAAGCCGACGAAGCACCACCGGACGCGACCCAGCTGAATGCGCAGTCACCGGCCAGGAATGGGGGTCTCGCGGCTGAGGGTGATGGTCAAGTCGTCGAGGGTGATGCTCGACTCGAGGATCGTCGTGATGATGTGGTCCATCACGCCAGCGGTGAGGTCAGAGTGGCCACAGAAAGGGTCGGTGATGGCGCAACAGACAGAGACGGTGCAACCACCAGCGCGCCAGGTGATGACGCAGAGAGACACGTCGAGCTGAGACACAGTGTACCTACAGGCGACCCAGACGCTGTACAGTCGCTCCGGTCTGAACGGATCTGTCTAGCGCAGGATGAAGAGTCGTGGATCAAGTGGCTCAAGTCCTACCTACGTGGTGATGTGCAAGATCTTGACGTGCAAGTTGTCGACGAATGCGCCAAGCTGGCTTCAACTTACGAGTTGGTCGACGGCCTGTTGTACTACGTGGGCTCACGGAAGGCGCGCGGCGCACGCAAGGACGGGGACCGTGAGGCAATCCTACGTGTCGTAGTGCCGACGACGCTCCAGGAAGAGCTACTCCATCACTACCACGTCAGTTTGGCCGGTGGCCACCAAGGCGTGACGCGGACATATGAGAAGGTGAAGTGTCTGGCTTATTGGCGAGGGCAGTATGGTGATGTTCGCGACTACGTGGCGGCGTGCGCCGACTGCCAGTCGGGTAAGGGATTACCACGCCTCACCGGATCGACTCCGGGCAACATTTTGGCGACTCGTCCATTCGAAGTGCTAGGCATGGATCACGTGCCGTCGCTCCCTCGGTCGCGCCGCGGAAACACCGAGCTCCTGGTCTGGATAGACCATCACACGGGTTTCGTTATCGTGTCCGCCAATCCATCGCGCGAGGCGCAGGTCGTTGCCGAGTCGTATGAACGCTGCGTGTATCGACGTTTCGGCGCCAGTCGCACGATCCGTCATGATCGTGAGCCAGCCTTCATGTCGGCCGTCTTCAAAGCTTTCAATCGCTTGATCGGACAGCGTAGCCGCGCGACGCTTGCGTATCGTCCACAGTCAAATGGGACGACCGAACGAATGGTGCAAACGATTATGCATGCTGTGAAGCTGTATGTGGCGGACCCGAACCAGCGCGACTGGGATGACTACGCTGAGCGACTGGTCTTCGCCGTCAACACGGCTCACGATCGCGTGCGGCAGGACACACCATTCTATCTCCTTCATGGATGGGACCCTCGAACAACGTTGGAAACCAACCTTCCTGCCGCGGGCGATGATCGTGGTCACGTGCATGCGCGACGATGGCGGGTCGAGCTCCAAGGCCAGTACCAACGTGCTCGACAGGAGACAAACGAGTTGTTGAAGAAGGCGATGGAGGAACGTCGAGACGAGGCGAACGAGAACGAGCGCGGTGACTCGCAGTTGATCGGACCCGGTACGCGCGTGTGGTTGTTTATCAACCAAGTCAAGCCTGGGTATGCTAAGAAACTTGCACATCTGTGGCACGGTCCTTTCCGCGTGATGGAGCGACCGGCCGATCACCTGGCCAAGCTGGAGATTGACGGTACCGACTATCGCTTCTTCCCTCTGGTCCACATTTCGCGTTTAAAACCGTACGTGCAGTTCAATCCGCGACCGACAGTGGCACTGGAGGTCGAAGAGCGACTCGACTTCGACGAGGAGTTGCTACCGGAGGACTCGTTTGAGCCTGATCACGCGGCCAACGAGTACGAAATCGAGACAATCGTCGATCATCGCGATCGCCGTGTGGCGCGGCAGGGGCGCGTGGTGCGGGAGTACCTTGTACGTTGGGTGGGATACGAGGAACTCGACTGGGTTGCTGACTCTGATCTACACGCACCGAGCTTGCTGCGTGAGTACGAGCAACGCGAGCAAACGATAGGCCGAGCTGTTGTCGTCGAGACGGAAGAAGAGTACGAGCAGCGTCAGCGCGCACGTGGACGGTTCGCCGCCGTTGAGACGGAGGAAGAGTGACCGACTTTGTCGAACGAAGCGAGACCGATGAGAGGGAGCGCTGTGGGCAGAAGGAGGCGAGCGAAGGAAACCGACATGTATCGAGTGGCCTTGGGGATCGCCTGGCAACGGTCGACGGGTGGCGTCGGCTGTGGAGGAAGTGGGTATGTATATTGCGTGTAGAAGGCCCATGACGAGGAAACACCAAGACCGGAGGCATCATGGAGCGGGCGCTCGGAGAAGGCCATGCCTTCTGAGAAAGGCGACCGCCCTGGCTCGAGGACTTGTTAAGTTCCTGCATGGAAGGGCGAGAAATCGTCAAGGCAATCGAAGAAACGTGTATATTTGCAGATGAGTATCAAGCTACGACCACCAGAGGCCACGATGGAGGGCCACGTTCACGCGAGTCTGTGATTTTGCGGGTATGCTCCGGACGAGGCCGGTTGTGCAAGTCGCGAAGGTCCCCGTGTTAAGGCGATAGGCACATGGAGGAGATGTGCGGACGACGAAAGGGGCGAGGAGGCAGACTCTGACGCTCCGTGCGGGCGTCAGGGTACGAACGACTCGCCAACAAGGCGTCACTTCGGATGTGAAGGGTATCGCGGGTGTGCAGTGTCTTCAACCGTCGCTGCCGGCGCCAGAGCTGTATTCGAATGGATCACGGCGGAGGAGCTGCCTACGGAGGAAGTCGTGGGAGGAAGTCGACATGTGCGGTGCTGCGGAAGTCGAGGGGTATGGCTGCCAAATCGGCCACAGCAGTGGTTGAGTCAGGTGGTCCAAGGACCGGCGGTGCAAACGACGTCAGCGACCATGACGAGAAAGAAATCAGGGACGACGCTGTGAGTTGAGAGCGCGATCGTCTGGAGGACCTCCGAGAAGGACGCGTGCCGCCGACTAGAGTCATGCGGCTGGTGTCCACGTGGGCGTGCTGTGAGCCGACGCACCAGGAGCGAAAGGACCCAGATGCAAGGGCCGGTGCTGCGAACGACGTCAGTGGCCGTTCCAATGCAGGAGGCGACCGCAGCGTCGCAAACGGTGGCCAACCTTGGGCGAAGGACGGTCATGAACAAAAGCGTGCGATCGAGTTGCGTGTATTGCTAGTATCGCCGGAGTTCGCCGACACCAGCCAGCCCTCATGCATCGAGACGCTCAAGTGCGAGGACCGGCCATGCAGACGATCACGCAGACAGCGCAGAGGAAGTCAGTGACGACAACGCGATGAGAAGTAACACGGAGCACGCGGAGGACTCTCGACAAGATGGGCACTAGTGACCGGAGTCACTGGGGCGGGTGGCTTCAAGCGGACTGGCTGGAATCAGAGGGCGCACGCTCTAAGGCCGGCCGTGCAGGCGCATTCCGCGATGATGTGGATGAAGAAAGTGATGGCGGCGCCATGAGTCGAGACACAGATCATTGGGAGGGTTCAAGCGATGATTGGGCAGTGGAATATTCTCAACTGTAGTCTGGTGAGGGACTGCGAGAACGTGTCCGCGTCGGTGGCCGCACCTTCTGCGATCTACTAGCCTGCGTCGACACCGTGCTTGCTGTCGAACTTCTCTTTGCGGCCGGCGGCGCTGGTTCACGAGTCTCCGGTGCGTTCCGTTTGGCCGGTGCGCGCCTGTTCGTGGAAGAGCGCGTCGCTGTGCGCGTCGAGCCGTCGTTCGATGAGCCATCATCAGAATCGCCATTGACTCCCGTTTGAGTTGCCGGCGGCTTCACGTGAAGAACTTCGACGTCATCGCTGTCGCTGTGCACGTCGTGGTCAGCGCGAACCGGTCGTTTAACAAGGGGGCGAGAGGCTGTCGCCGCCGGTGATCGTGCGGACGTTGGAAAGAATTTTTGTTTCAAGCGATCGTAGATGCGCGAACGAGCCGCGGCATCGCCCGACGAGCCGTACGCCGGGTGCTGAAGGCGAGTCGTGGAGGTGCTGAAGTACACGCGATCTGGCTGTAGGCGATCGAGTTCCTGGATGCACGCTTCAAGAGACTGTCCCGTAGAAGGAATGACAAGTGACACACCGAACGCCGGTGGCCAGTACAGGAAGGGGTCCAAAAGGAAGTCGATATCGACGACGCCGTCGTGAAGGAACGCCAGTATCTGCTGCAGATGGGCAAGCCACTCGCTGGTGAAGTCTGAGTTCCTGTGGGTGCGACGACCAGACCACTTGCTGTTCGCCAGTTCAACGTCGCTGTACTCGGTCTTGGAGCGATTGACCGACGGCGGGAGTAAGATGAAGTGGCAGCGCTCCCAGAGGACCTTGCAACGTTTGGCGTAGAGCAGCTTGGCGTTCTGGTAAAGCGCCGAGAAGCGAGGATCGACCGGATCGAAGGAGACGGGCTCGGGTGGGACGGCGATGGCACGCCACGGTTCAGTATCGTACAGGGCCTCAGCTTCCTCGAGGGTCACAAACGTCTGCCCACCACGATCGCCAGCACAGTGCTTGTACTCAAACTTCGTTGGGGTGAGTTGCTCCGACTCGAGTAGGCCAAGACACCAAGGGAACATACGCATCCACTTCATCGTGAACGGGAACGGTGGGTTGCTGGGTGGGCCTTGAGGCCAAGCCACGACTCGCTTCGCTTTCGCCTCCGCTATGAGTTTTTGCATCCTCTCTCGCGCCAGCTCTCGGCGTCGCGTGAAGTCCTCTTTCGTGAGATTGGCGGGGCGGCCCGAGTCGACACCGGCCTTTGCTTGTGCGATACGAAGGCGGCCTCCGCCACGACCGACGTCTTCAGCACGCGATGAGACTGTTGAGTTGGTTTCCTCTCTTTGAATGGTGCCTTCATCATGCCCCGTCACGCTGCGCAAAGAGTCGCACTCGTCATCGTCGTCGTCGACAACGAGAAGGCGTCCGCGTCGTCTATCTGCAGCGCGCGACGGCCCATCCGCCGATAGCCGAGTCGCGAGAAGACTCGCGTACGTCTCTTTGATGTCTGTCGCGGTGGTACTTCCGAGCAACAGATCACGAAGTTGTTGGTCGTCAGGGACACGCGAGCGAACGCGCTCGACCAGCGACTCGAGTGAAGGCAAGTTGGCGAGCGCGAGCGTGGCGAGGCGTGGTGGGGTCTTCACAGCAGCGACAGCGACTTGGTGCAAGGCATCGGCTGGTTCCGTGGCTTTGATCCCCTCAGCCGCCAGTTCGTTGATGACTGTCGACAGCACACTGGCACGAGTTGGCAGCTGACGAGCGTTGGGACCGGCAACTGCCTGGAAGACGGCGTCCAACTGACGACTCCGACGATCAAATCCACATAGCAGGGCGCCCAGTGTAGCCTCGTATGAAGCTGCAATCTTGTCAGTCTCCTCGAACGCACAGCGTGTCACTTGACCGAGAGCATCGCGCTCACGAAGCGATGTCGGCGTCCCCATGAGAACATACTCCTTGAAGAGCTCCGGCGTACCGGACACACGGTACTTATGCAGCAACGCACGAAGTCCGTCGTTCTCTCCTTCGAGCTCGTTCACTTGCTTCCCAAGCTGAGTCGCACGATCACGAAGCGCGTCAACCTTGGCCAGGCTGGAAGCATCAGGCACAGACGGAGCGCGAACGGTCGACGAGTTGGCGGCCTTCAGCTGAGCAACAGACGTTTCCGCCAGTGCAACCGCTTTCGCGTACTCATCGCGTTCAGCGCGTACCTTCTCGAGCGTCGCCTTCAGAACCTATGGAGAGGAGGCGTGTGAGCTAAGCAGTAAACGAGGGATTACCGGAGGCAGATACTTACTTCGAAGTCGGAGCGCGGACCGCGCCCGATGGTAGATTGCGGCGGTGCACCGTCCTGCGCAAGCAGCGGTGCGGGCGACGAAGACAGTGATGCGCACGACGAGCACACGGCAAGGCGGGAGGGCTTCCGCAAAGCATCCAGTCGCGCTGGCTCATCGACACCGGCAGCCAGTGCGAACACGGTTTCACGCAAGAAGAGCCCGTGCGCCGTCGTAAACTGGGAGGGCAGTTTCTTCGCCAGGGCGTCCGTCAGCTTGTAGCTCGCGGTTTTCAGTTCGTCGCGCATGCGGCTTCGGTTGGTATCCCACGGGTGCTGCGATGCATCGTCGCTGTCGTTGGCGTCGCTCATGGTCGGTAGAAGGTGGAGCGCTGGGAGTGCGCGCGCGCGGTTCGGCTAGCGTGGGCCTGTACGTGTGCGAGGTGTCGCGTAAAAGCCAAAGTGCCCGCTTCCAAGTTTCAACAGCGAGCCGACGTGCGTCGAGCCGCTGGTTGAAAGGGGCGCTGTGGTGAAGCGGGTTCTCAGACGACGATCAGACGAGCTCCTGGCAGGATGGACTGCCCGCTCGCGGCGACCACGTGTCACAGCTACGAAGGATCGACGGTCAACAATAGTGTGGTGCACCTGAGACACAATGTGATGTGGACCACTCCACCATGGGACCCTCAAACCAACTGACGGTCGCCTGCGCTAACCGACGGTCGCCTGCGCTAACCGACGATCGCCTGCGCCAGCTGACGGTCGCCTACACCGGCCGACGATCTCCTGCGCCAGTCGACGATCTCCTGCGCCAGTCGACGATCTCCTGCGCCGGTCGACGATCTCCTGCGCCAGCCAACGATCGCCTGCGTTAACCGACGATCGTCTAGGTCAACCGACGGTCGCGTGCGCCGAGGTAGTCGCCTTTGTTTGCGCATGCATCTGTCTACGTCAACGAGTACCAACGATAGGACGACAAATCGGATGGTCACTACAGCTTGTAGGTAGCTTGGTAGCTTCTGCTATACAATAATGGACTCTGAATTTTGCCACGAAGTACCGAAGACCGCTGAACTTAGAGCATCAGAGCGCTCAAGTCCCGTCACCAGCAGGAGGTGACGTTAATGATCTCCGAGTGCCCGCGCACTCGACGACAGTATATACGACCGGGCGGTGGGTGATCCCAGCGAACGAAGAGACGAGAGCGAGGAAGGAGAAGGAGAAGGCGAGCGCGGTCTGCAAGGCGACCAGCTCAACCGGTGCACGCGACGTCGAGACATTCAACTCGGTACATCGACAAGGAGGACATCGTCTTCCGCCAGCGCACCCAGCACGTCCGTGGAGAGGACGATCCGACTTGCTCTGTGCCTGAACCCAGCCGTTTAGTACCAAGCGATCGGTACGAGACAAGGTGCTGGACCCCAGGAGGCCTCACAACCCTCTTGGTCAAGAACCCCACGACTTTGGCCCAGAGTGACCACGGTTTACACCGTCAGCGACCGAGACATCGGTGTGCAACGTCAGTGGCCGATCACCAGTCCAAGAATCAAGGTCTGTTGTGTGGTGTGGAAGGCGACCGTAACTTTCGCTGAGTTACTTTTGCCGCCCACATTACCACAAAATGAGCGAATGAGAACTGGCACTTCTCTTGATTCGTTAGCTACCTGAGCTACTCCTTACTGCTTCGCGACCACCTTGCGGATGAAGATGAGCTGAGTGATCCACTCGCCGTAGATCTCGAGAGGCTTGGCTTCGTTGTCTTCGATCGCGAAGTGCTTCCCACCGCTGACGATCATGACGAAGCAGTGTCCGACGAAAGTCGAGTTCAACGCCGCCACGAGGTACGCCCCATCCTCCAACTTGTAGCTGACGATGCCCTAGGCACGGTGTCTGCCAAGACCATGCCGGTTCTTCTTGAACACCACGAAATTGATGGTGGGAATCTTCTCCGTGTAGACGCAGTCGTTCGCGAACTTCTGGAACACTGGCCACGCCGATCCGATGCTGAGATCCACGCCGAACACGTTGATCGCTTTGTCCACGAGCTCGTCGATGTACTCATCGAGACCGACACTTGGGAGATGAAGAAGAGCGAGAACGTCCTTGAGCGCCTTGAACATGCAGTTGTTCTTGTCGTTGGCCGCGCTGAGCTGTTTTCCCCACTCGTTCTGGGCCTTGGCGAAGTTAGCAAACGATTGCTTGCTACCAGCATCGCGGACGTGACTCCACAGGCGCAGAAGCTTCTTGTTCTGCTTCAAACCATCGAGCTCAGTACTTGGCTCCCACGTCGCGCATATTCGGCCTTCGGGCTTCCACCACACCGCACGATACTCGAACTTGCCTTGATCGTTGCGACGGATGTCGTCGACACGAAAGATCTTCCACAACTTGCTGCCGTGGCTTGGGATGTTGTAGCTGCCAACCGAGGTGTGCACATAGTCATCGTGCACGTCACTGATGCGCAGAGTGTACACTTCATCACCAACCGTGTAATGCATCTCATCAGCACCCTCCATCTCATCCCGGAGCGATCGTTGTCTGCATCCACTAGGATCAGCCTCTGGACAGAGTTCATCGGCGCACTCTTTCGAGAGGCCTTGCTCGGCAGTTGCTTCCGGGGAGCCTAACAACCAGTGGACCTTGCTGCGGTCCGCTTGGTTCGAGCCATCGCGGTGGCCGAAACTATCCGTAGAGTATTTCCGATCCGGGGGTGCGAAAACCCCAAAAAAGAGCCAAGTGCCAAGCTCACGTCTCAACACACGGAAGTCGATATTCATTATGACACTGTCAAAACATATGTTATGATATGAGACCGTGGCAAACAAAAATATGCTTAACCCTTTTGTTCCCAATGTTCTCGAAGCGCAGCTGAGAGTAGGTCCGTTTGGGAACGTTGATGTATTGGGACTAAAATTGCAGAATCTACCCTTCCAATTGGCTGATATTCTGGCAATTTAGCTCCCCAACACTTCATGTACTCTGTAGTCCCGATGTCTTTAGGTATTATGCAGAACTAACCCGTTTCCAACTTACATGAGGCCGCGGCCGGGGCGGCGAGGACGCCGATAGGCGTCCCGCTATCGCCGCGCCGTCACAGAGCGTCGGCGTGCGCTTCGAGATCCCCGCGCTCCGCGCGCCTGAGTAATAAAACGTAGCAAATTGCTACGTTCTATGAAATATAACCAATCATATTACGTTACGATAATAACAGCCAATCCGAAATTACCATGGAACGTAGCAATTTGCTACGTTTTATGAAATTTATATTGCTAAATATTGCAATGTTCGTATCTCGCTCTCATAAATGATAATATCAGTTACGGAAACGGTATATAGAACGTAGCAATTTGCTACGTTTTATAGAACCCGAGCCGGAACATTAGGACTTTCTTACATTAGAGTTTGTATCGGGAACAAAAGGGTTAAGTCACTTTTGAAAAAAATCAATCTAAGCACACCACAACGTAGCCCAGTGTTCCAGCTATCGATTGCCACCCTCCTCAGCTCCGCAACCGTTTTAGAGCGGATGATAGACGGTTTTCCCCAGACGACCTTTTTCCGTGAGCATTTTTCAATTTTTCAGAAGGGATTTTGTCTAGACTGTTTTTTTACCTGAATCGAGTGATAATGTTCTTTTTGCTGAGGACGGTCTCGAAACAACGGAAAACCATTGAAGACACACGTTGTCATGAATAATATGAGTTTTCAACATGTATTGAACAGCGGAAATGCTCTTGGTCATACTCGTGACCACCAGTGCCGAGATATGTGTTTATACTGATTGAAACGTGTTTAAATTCGTTCGACAGATTCGTCGACTCCCACATATCCCAATTATCGTACCTAGCCGCACTGACGACTTTGAGGGCCGTTTTCTCGATAACTCCAAAAGTGACTTAAGACTGATAATGTCTGCCTCGGTCTCATATATACTCAGATGGTCCCATACGTAGGCTTTGGAATGTATTATACGGAGCCAATCACGAGAGGCTGTTGGAGTTGAGTGACTTAGCTCAGTACATCAGTGAACCCAAACCTGTTGTAGACCTGGTAGACCTACTACCTGTCTGTATTTATATCCAGCGGACACCGCCTCGGTGTATCCTGCCAGAACTGATCCTGTGCACCACGTGTGGCACTGAGCTCAGTTCCCCTAACAACTGTATCACATGCTCAGTATGGAGAGCCCCACGCTCTCCATCCCGCTCAGACTCTGCCAGTTCCCCTGGCTTTCCTCTCCTACCTAATAACACACTCTGCAATTTGCTCTTGCCTGTTCCAGTCTTCCCTGTCTCCTACGCGCCCAGTGCTCTACCTCAACAACGTCCATTGTCAATGAGATTGGGTGTGAAAACATACAGCTCAACAGAAACGAACGTTCCGATTATGGGACAGACTACTTCGAAGAATACAGTCAGACGGAAGGGCAGTACGGTGTTGATCGAAACCGATACGAAGAATACAGGTTTCGAGTAACTAACATGCACATGCACTAGAATGGGGAGGTTTCTAAAACTGGTTTCCGCATCCGTATCCGTGACGGTTACCAAAAATGCACAACCCCCAAGTCGTTACAGTATTGATTCCCCAGCCCACAAAGAGCCACAACGACCACAACATGGTCAAGAAGAACTGGTCCGATGCTGTGTCAGGTCGGTGTTGACGTCCCGTTTAAAGCAAAGCATGGAAAGGTGAAGTGCTCTTGCCGTAACTATTAGCGGTGTATCTGGCTTTGGCAGGCCAAAACATGACGGCAAAAAGGCACAGCGATTTATGTCTCTTCTTCAGAAGCACAACGACAACGACACAGTCTCTGCTCGCGCCTCTGGTGTCTCCGAGGCGTATACTGAGAAGCGCCAGATTCAGGATGGTTTAAAAGGTGCAAGCCCGGCTGCACAAACGGAGTTCAACAAGGCTATGAGCAGCGTACGTGACGCGTTTGGGTTGCTCGAGACAACATGGGCTGGTATCTAGCTTACTTTGCATGCATTTAAATCTTGCCTTTGAGGACAGCTTCAACAATCGCCACGAGTTTTTCACGATCCATCAGTTCCATTTCCTTGCGTTCCTTGCGTTCTTCCTTTCGCTCTTGTTTTGCCTCTTCGCGTCTGAGATGTTTCTCCTGCAGTTCCAAACGGCGTATCTCGAGCTCTTGCTCCTTCAAGGGCAACTCGTGGCCTGTGCCATCTTGCTGTGCCGTGAGAACAGCATCCAAACAACCCTTCTCCTGCGGCGACGACTCGTCGGAGGTTCGGTTTAGCTTGCCCAGCGCTTCCCTCGCCCTTCTCACGAGCGAGGGCCCCAGCAGAAAACTCCGCCTCTTTTTTTTCTTTTTCTCGACCTCTGACTTGGTTTCGTCAGTTTGCTTGTGGTCGCCGTTAACGGAGCGATGAGGTGGCATCCAACGCCGTATGCAGGATGCCGATAAATGAAAAAGCCATAACAAATGTCGTTTTCGTTGACAAGTCGCTCACGAAGCAGGCTCAGCAGTTGCATGGAGGAGTCGTGCGCTCGGCCTTCAACCGGCGCACAGAAATGCACGCACACACCGTCGGGAGCAGTAACAGTCTTCGTGGGCTGGGTACTGGGCACGGATGTGCTGATCGTGGTTGAAGCAGGCTCGCCCCGGGCGCTGGCGCACCTTGCAATGCTAGTAGTCCATCGCGCCGTATCGCCGTCCCAGAGTTGGGAAAAAATAGGTGGGTGAAGGCTGGGCGAAAAGAGAAAGGAGTAAGGCATCCGTAGGTATATGTGGCAAGAAATGAAGGACGAATCTCGAGTTTCAGATGTTGGCGTGTTGTCGAGGGAACGAAGCGTCTCGTCCATCTGTCGCCCTGGTTACATACAGCCATAGAAATGACAGCGGTAAAGCTGTATGGTAAATATAGTCTAAATAACTAATACCTTGTGCCGATGACCATACGGTTCTTCTGGCTCGAGATATGAATGAGTTTATCGCAAATATTGTAAAGCCCTGGTGGCTGGCGCTGGTATTGATGCTCCTTCTGCTGGTGTAGGTGGTGGTACTGTGATGCTGCTGTTAGTGCTGGAGACCTGGAGCTGGGATGGGTGCCGTCGTTCTTGCTACAGCTGTTGATAGTGGTGGACGTGCGCGTACGGCTGATAAAGGTTCCCAAGTGGTGGGAGTCGGTACGGGAGGTTGGATGGCTGGTGTGATGGATGAGTTGGGTATGGAACAGAAGCGGGGCTGCGGGCTGCGGGCTGCTGGTGCTATTGAGGGGGCGACTGCGACTGGGAAAGGGGTTTCGGCTGGGGATGTTGATCGCGTTGAAGTAGGTGATTGTGACGAGATTGCTAGTGTGCTGCGTGAGCGGGAGCTCCCAGCCGCGATTAGGTCTTCTCGGTGCTGTGCGATCACGTGGTGGGCGCAAACGTGGAACTCAACAAAGTATTCAACTTTAGGATCATCTGCTACTGATACACGGCGGTGGGAATCCATTGGTCGCGTGAGACGCGATAAACTCGTTCATATCTCGAGCCAGAAGAACCGTATGGTCACGGGCGGTATGCCTCCAGTCGTGGAATACGGAGGACGGCAACATTGACAAACTTGTCGTCAATATCTTCTTCAAACTGCCACAACTACGGGCACAGGGTAGTGATGTGCACTCCAGAAAACGATATGCATATAGTGGTCGGCGAGGTTGAATAAGCCTATCTTGCACAGATGCATCAGGCTCGTTCTTGTTGCGTGATGAAGCTGAGCATCCACGTGCTTTTCGAGACTTCGCAAATCAGTTCCAAATCCAGATGAACTGTCACCTTGGTTACCGTGCAACATCAAACTCACCTATCTTCAGGTCATGGTGAAGGTTCCAGATCGATTGCATCAACGGCGGCATGGCGTGGCTGTAGAAGTGGTTGTGTAGGCCAAAGTTGGGGTAAGACCACGTCAAATGACCAGATAACAGCCGGTTTTGCAACCCAGCAGACGTAGCAAACGGCAAAGTCGTTACAGGTGGTGTGCTGGTCTGGTGGTGCAGCAGCTGCATCACTCTCGCGGGTGTTGGTGATGAAGGCACATCAGAGTCACACGGATCGACAAATCATCTTCTCTGTTTTTCGTTGTTCTTCTCTGTTTACGGGGGTGTTGTCAGACTGATATATATTACCCTCCTCCTCCTCTGTCTGTCTGTCTGTCTGTCTGTCTGTCTGTCTGTCTCTCTCTCTCTCTCTCTCAAAACCAAAGCTTCACGAGCAATAAGGTGCAGTGATGTCACATTGTTACATCTTATAGGTGATGGCTAAGGCACTGCCTACCGAAGCGCAAGTATCCAACCAGTTCGTGACAAGCTGATTAGTCAGCTCAAGTTAGTCTGTAAATATGAAAATTGCACAAATAGACAATAATATGTATGATACTACCTATATGTACGGTACCATGAGCACCTCTACCACGACCACCAGAAAGGTGGGCAAGCAAGCTTCCAGGGTTCCATAGCTTTAACGACCGCATGAACCACCGGTGCAATGGTTCATTCAGAGGTAGGAAGGATTAATCATTTGCTCTATCATTCAAAAACACTGGTTCAACTCGAGCTCCAAAATGCAAATGTATTCAACACCAAACAGCGCGGACACAAGAGAAGATACTGCGTGTAGAACCCGTCAAAGGTGCTGCTACAGCAGCGCGCGAGTCTCTTCCAGTGCTCGCACTCAGGCCGCAACGTGGTCGAGGTGTGGACGAGCAACAACGTGCTGTTGTTCATGGTGTAGACCCTAGAGTGACATGCCGATGAGCCAAACGACTCAATTCTCGTTCAACAGAAGCTCCAAAATGCAGAGTGACGAGGAAGATGACGCCATCGGGGCGCCACTCTGGTGTACTCCCTCCGTCTGCCATCTCGTGACTGAGCCAGGCGGGTGTTTTTGACTTGTAGCCTCTCATCTCATCTGTTATCGTTTTTGACAACCGGCATAGAATCACAAGAACTTCCTGCAGTATACATGTGCGTGACGTACAGTGCGTCCGTTCGGTCATCGACTGCCTTACACTACTACGACAAAGATGCGGTGTCGGAGCACATCGTTGTCAGCAAGTTCTCCTGTTTTGTCGGGCTTGGATCGAGCAAACAAAAGGTTCAAAGACCGTTAAAAACTCGAGTCATGAATGGACATTGGTCGGTGGCGAAGAATACGAGGACGTCCCACGCTGTTGACCGAGTAAGAAAAGGCTCGTTGAGCGTAGCGTCAACTCCTGAATACGCCTCGTGGTGGGAATTGTGCTTGTGGGATGCATCCAAAGTGGGGCAGTGATGTGGACAGGGGGGGGGGGGGG
>JAADXB010000185.1:0-19927 GCA_023337495.1 Pythium diclinum | reverse complement strand
GGCAATTTATTGATAATGACGGTTTACATTTTTGCTGATTTGCGGATGCTGCAGCTTTCACCCAAGCGGCGGATCACCGTGAGCTTCTTCCGAACCTCGGTGCTCATCGACTTGCGTGAGTACTACGAACAAGGCAGCGAGATGAAGCCGGGAAAGAAGGGGATCTCTCTGACGAAGGACCAGTGGCGAAGTCTCCAGACCATCGAACCAGACGTCTCTGAAGCTCTTCTAGAGGTCTGATCACTCTCGACAGTTCAGTTTATTCACGGTCGTAGTACAGCAGCTACGTCATGCATGGCAAGTCAATTGCATTCAACTGCTCGCTTTTATATTCGTATCATACTTATTCTTGGTGGTGGGCTAACTTACAGGGGTAGCGACGCAAA
This sequence comes from Pythium diclinum, assembly GCA_023337495.1. NCBI lineage: Eukaryota > Oomycota > Peronosporomycetes > Pythiales > Pythiaceae > Pythium > Pythium diclinum. The sequence continues at coordinate 19,541 of JAADXB010000185.1, read as the reverse complement.
ACTAGTGGCTATGGTGTGGTCGAAGTGGTGGTGGTGCAGCTCCTAGCGTGGAGAGCTTCACGATCCAATGGGACTTCATACGGCAATCCGTTGCCGTTTCTGAGCGAGCGCTGCGTCGTCAAACTCTGAATGCGATCGCTTCTCCCTGCTTGACCCTTCACCGCTGTCGCTCATCTTGTCTTGACTCGAGCCATTGGATCGGTCGTCGTGTGCCATGCCGTCGTCCCCTTTCAGCGCCGAGTCCTTGCCATTCATATCGTTGCTGTTGAAACCGCGAGCCAAGGCCTTGTCGACGCCATTGCTCGAGTCCGCCTTGCCTTCCGGGTGTACGAGTGCAGACTTGCTTTCCTGGAGACCCATGTGGCCACCGTAACCGTCCAGGCCAAGATGGTCATGAGGTGAGTCCATGGGGGAACCGCCTCGGTACCGAGGCGACTTGCCTGTGCCCATCGGAGAGTAAACACGCGATGGCAAGTAGTACTGGTGTTGCTTCATCTGCGAGCCCGGGCCAAAGTCGGAGGGCATCAAGCTGAGACCGAGCGAGCCGTTCTTATCGTTCGGGTCGTGCTGACCCATCATGTAATGGTGCGAGCCGAACATTCCACCGCCATTCTGCGGGCTGAAGTCGTGGCGGAGCAGGAGACTGGCTGCAAGAGATCAAAGAAAGCCAGTTAGAGACTGAGTGATCAAAAGCATAGGCAAACCAAGGAGAAGAACGCACTAGTTGGGGACGGGAGGATACTGGAAAGGTTGGGAGGACTTGGAAGCGCGCCGAGCATGTGGTGGGCCGACATGCCACTGAGCATCCCCATGCCGTGCTGGTACAGGGGCAACGAAGGTGGGATCAGCGAGTGCTGGTCCTTCTTGAGCAGCTGCTGGAAGCTGCGGTGCACACGCTTCTTGGGTGCCGCGCCTCCATTTCCATTACCACCGCGCTGGCCACCACGCGAGTTGAGCTTGTACTGCTCTGGCTCGTTGGTGAGGCCGAGGGACGCGTTGGACATACCACCATGGAGCATGCGGTCGTCGGCGCCGTCCATGCCACCGTAGGCTGCGAACGCCATGTTGTGGGCAGCGTTGTTGCTGCTGTTGTTGTTGTTCTTGCTGCCCGCACCCTTGCCATTCGCGTTGCTGCCGTTGGCTTGCTTCAAGCTGCTGGTGCTGGTCGCTGGCTCAGCTGACGCATCCTTCGCCTTCTTCTTGTCACCGAAAAGGATCTCGTACTACAAAGATCAACAGCTCCTACTGTCAGACTTCGACTCACTTTCAAAGGCTTGGGATGACGGCAATACTACTCACGTCGTTGTTGTCCTTCATCTCGTACGGCTCGCCATACTCGGTGTACTTGAGCAGGATCTGGTCCACGCCCGTACTCGAGTACTGGTACAGCTTCTCGTTCGAGTCGAACACGATGAGCGCGATCTCGCAGTCACACAGCTTGGACAACTCCATCGCCTTCTTGAAGAGTCCGCCCTTGCGCTTGGTGAACGTCACTTGACGGTTGCGGTCATCCTCAATGCGCTGAATCTTGATCTTCTTGCGGCCCATGATAGATGTAGTTGAGCTCCTAGCTAGAATCGCATCACCACCCCGACATTAGCATACATCGTCCACCTCCACACAGCTCCATTCATAGACGCGTGGCTGCACTCACCGTGTACGCGAAGAGAGAGTTGCTGGCGGGATGCAGAATTAGCTGCTTGCTGTATTTATCGCTTGCTTGTCGCTAGCGAGTCCTGGTGGTCGATGCTGTGAGTGACCGAAGGCTTGATGCGTGGGTCTTGGCGCAAATAGATGTTTGATATAAATAGAGGGGACTCTGCACTTAGAGGCCACGGCGTTCAAGGCGCCGCAGCGGCAGAGGCCCAGGGAAGAAGGGGCGTCTGGTGGCCGCTCGTTGGGAAGCGGCGCTTCTCCTTGCGCTTGGAGAGCATCGGTGCCGTTGCGCGCGGCCGGTCAACGGCTATTTTTGCGAAGCAACCGCGATCCCATGGCCGTCCACGGTGTAGTTTACGGCGAAAGCCGTGAGTAGTTACACATTTTTGAAACGGACACACGAGATTATCTTCTCTTTGCATTGTTCCCACCGCAACAACGAGGCGAAAGCCTCAAAGGCAACGGCAACTTTGCTAACGGCTCTGGAGGTTTCTTCTATTTATACTAAGTATAGGGTACGATGATGCGGCGAGCCCTCTGACTTGGACAGGATCGCATGTCGGTGGGGGTTACGGTATTTTATTTTTGGGATGGAGGCCAAGCGGCATTGGCAACGGTCGCCATCGCATGCCAGCGGCGTTGAGGCCGGTGGAGGTGCCTGGTATCCGTTGAGACTTGCCGCGTCTCTTCAAGATATGGGTTCAGAATCCAAAAACGGGTGGGTTTGGTTTGACAGGCCTCCTTTTGACCATACGAATTCCAAGTGAACGACAAGTTGAGCGGGGAGGTTGGCCCGCACGCTCCCAACCCGTGTATCTAGCCGTTGGAACTGATCCCAACGCTTTTTTATCCAATTATGGACACGAATATTGTATATTCAACCAATCATCGAGCGATAAAGCCTTCACTGACACGCTTGGATCGCCAGCTCCAAAGAGCGTGTGCCGAAGCCTGGATCATAAACACAGATCAGCCTGCGTATCCACTGTATCCATTCACACGCGATCCTTGCACGTGTCTTACCTGTAATGACGCCTTTGACTGACGGCGGCAGCGGGCCGAGCTCAACGTCGAGCGGCGTGAGGACGACGACGAACGCGCGGATGCTGGACAGCGCACGGAAGATCGTGGGCGAGTCAGCGAGGCGTCCGTTCCAATTGAGAATGATCATGTCTCCTGGAGATGTCGATAGAAGCCAATCCAGGATGTCGCCTTCGTGGTTGGAGTGGTGTTGCGCAATGCGGAGACCGTGGCCATCGGCGAGTCGATCCACCATGCTCTCGACTTCTTGCGGAGACCACGAGTCCTGAGAGCCGACCCATCCGCCATGCACGTAGGTGCAAGGTCCTTGGATCAGTACCACTGAGGCGTCGGCACTGGAACGGGCCACTGGTCTCCGCACTGGAGGAGTGTGGACAATGGTATTCTGTAGGCGAGATCTGGGCTCAATCACTGGAGGATCCCAAGCAGCGTGATGAGGTGCCTGCTCATGAGCTCTTCCAGTTTCGCGTCTCGATGGATAGTGGGTGTTCGAGGATGCAGCGGTTGACTGCGGCGTCTGGCCGCCGTCACCACTGTGCTCTTCTGGCTCTGATCCAAACACTCCCATCATCTCTGTTTCAAAATAAACCACCGTAAGTGGCAACAATTCCATCAAGAGGAAGCTTCCGTAACTCACCTGAGTGGAAGCGATTGATCTCGTCATCGAAGAAGGTGCTCTCTGCGCTTTCGATGGTGTCGTCCATCGGCACTCCATCGTTTGCGCCGTCGTCCACGTGGAACTTGATCTCAAAAGGATTGCTCGTGTCGATTCCTCTGGGCACGAAGCTGTCGCCTTTCGCAGAGCTCATGCATCGCAACATCATGCGCGCATCCAGACGCGTCACCACAGGGCGACCTCGTCGCGCATGCCGAGCCGCCGCTCGCACGACTCCATTCGCCAGCATCGTGGATCCGTTCATCGAGTTTCGCAGTTCTGTGCGACGTCGACTGTATATATTCTGTAAAGTACGAATTGAAGAGCTCTTTTCCTTGAACCTGGAACCAGAGCCCGGTTCTGGAACTGGAATGGGTATCGAAAGGGACTCTCGTCCCAGTGTGAAGATGGCGAACCTGGCGGAAATGAGCGGCGCAATGGATGCGCATGGGCTGCCTGCGGACGTGAAGCACTACCGTCCACCAGCTATGCGCCACGCTGTGTGGGACTGCGTCCACGCGCTTGAGAAGCCTGTCATGCGCGGCACCAAGACCTACACGCACGTGTGTTTGCTGTGCGCGAAGGCCAAGGGAGCTGCTGGCTGGCAGGAGGCGCTCTGCAGAATCTCAAACACGAGCAACGCCATGAAGCACATGAAGAGCCGCCACAAGGACTGGGAAAGCAGTCTCACGCCTTCGAAGAGTTCGGCCAGTGGCGATGCTGTGCGCGACGAAGACGATGACATGACTGCGAGTGAGGAAGAGGACGGCGAGACGCCAGTGTCGTCTTCCAAGACGCAGCAAACCGCTGGATCCCAGGGCGCTGCTGAGCCAAAGTCCGTCAAGCCAGAGACTGCCGGAAGCAAGCGCAAGGCTGATGAAGACCAGGAGTCGAAGGATATTCAGGCGAAGAAGCCAGCGACTGCGTCTTCCACGGCAACGGCGCCAATCACGCCAGGGTCTGCGCTGGCAGGCAAGGTCGTTGTGATCACGGGTGCGTCTGGTGGTATCGGCGCAGCCATCGCACTCAAACTGGCCATGGAAGGAGCTGCTGTTGCGCTGGGTGCCAGACGCCTGGATGCGTTGGAGCAGACCCGTAAGAACATCGTTGAGAAGACCAACGCCAGCGACCGCGTCCTGATCCGCGTGACTGACGTCACAAAGCGTGATGATGTGAGTGCTGTAGTACCATTAGTGTCGGTGGGGGGCATAGTTTGATTTTCTTTGAGGTATTGTAGCTGCACGCTCTTGTGAAGGAGGCCAAGGACAATTTTGGAGACGTCGACATTCTCGTGAACAACGGTATGTTTCGAGTCCATCCAAGCAGAAGACCACCCAGCAATGTGTAAAACTGATCAACCTCTTCCTTGTTTGTAGCTGGCGTGATGCCATTCGAGCTGCTGCGCAACGTGAACCAAGACAGTTGGGATCGAGTATGTCGATGGCTTGGTTCAAGTTCGCCACGTTGAAGATACTGAAACTATGTACTTGGTGTTGCTAGATCGTGGATATCAACTGCAAGGGCGTTCTCAACGGCGTGGCGGCTGTGCTACCACGTATGCTAGAGCGCAAGACCGGACACATCGTAAACATCTCTTCAGACGCCGGTCGCAAGGTCTTCCCAGGACTGGGCGTGTACTCGGCCTCCAAGATGTTCGTGGAAGCCATCTCGCAGGCTCTCCGCCTCGAAAATGTCGGCTCCGGACTGCGAGTCACGAGCATCCAGGTGCGTGTCCAGTGATACCATGGTTCTGGAACTCGGTAGAATCTGATGATCTGTATTTGTGTGAATGACAGCCTGGAAATGTGGCGACGGATCTTGTGAACCACGGCCAGAGCACGAGCGGCGGGGATGAAGAAGCCATGAAGCTTTACGGAGCTCCGTCAGGTGAGAGCTCAAGCTCAAATGCGTGGTGTTATCACGATGGTTGCTGATTTGCCCTGTGGACGCTGTAGGCTACGATGTACTCAAGCCAGAAGACATTGCCAACGCGGTTTATTACGCTGTTACTCAGCCGGCCTACGTCGCCGTGAACGAGATCCTCGTCGAGCCGCGTGATGAGCCCATTTAAAAAGAACGCGTCCGTCTAATCCAATGCCATTCCAACGACAAGGTTCTCCAGTTCCTTTGAGATCTGAAGCGCAGCCTTTTCCAAAACCTGGAACTCGTACTGGGACGCCGACAGCGCCGACATCACGGACAATCGGCAGGTCGCAGCACCGCCGCTGTTATCGGCCTTGTCTTCGTACTCGTAGTCGTCGTGCTCACTGAAGACACACAGACACGCGATCGGTAGGCCTCGCACATAGATATTGATGCCAGTGAAGAGCCGCATGCCGAGATCGCGGACCATGATCATGCCGCTCGTTCGTTTGTCCATACTGCTGTCCTCGACGTAGAACGGAGGCTCGACTGGCGACGTCTCGAGCACAAACTCACACGGCGTATCGCGACGCAGGAAATGGTCCATCGCCGACAACTTGGTCGTGCCCACAATGTGTTCGATCTGCACGTAGTGCTCGTCGAGACGCGCGATGAACGCCCCACGCACACCAAAGGCATCAGCAGCAAGGTTGCAGCACTCTCGCATGAGCTGGCGATCGACCAGCGTGCACGCAGGCGAACAGATCTGGCTCATGAGCTTCAGGCGTTTGTTCTCGCGGATGTGGTCGACCTTGGAGACCTTGGTGTCGTTTGCCCACGACGTGTTTCCTTCGGACATCATCCCTAGCGTCATGGCAGACGTGCGTCGCGAGTAGTCCGAGACTTGGCTCTGCTCGCTTTCCAGCTTGGACTCGAACAGCGTCTCGCCGGCGAAAGGGTCGTTGCTCCACATGATATGGCCCATACTGTCGACAGGATCCAGAGACGATAGCCGGTCGTGGCTGCCGACGGCTGCGACGATCGACTTGGGGCCGTGAAGGTCTTCCAGTGCCAACTCGGGCGAGCGAATCGACGGATCCAAGAACGAGATGTCGAGCTCTTCGCCGCGTCGAACAGCAAAGTCCAGTTGAGGCGGCAGCAGCATCGGCCTCGCTCCGAGGTAGGCCATCTGCGCTGGCGGTGGCGGTGGTGGCGCTCGCTTGGGCGTCGTGTTGCGGCCAACGAAGGCAGGCGGTCGAGCAGGTCCTTGCACGCGAGGCGACCAGCCTCGCTGCGGATAGGCAGCATTTGAAGAGGCTTGTGAGCTGCCGCCATTGAGCTTCCGAGACGACTGCGTAGAGTTCGAGCGAGCGAGGAGCTCGGCCTTGGTCATAGAGCGCAGGGAAATGAGCTTCTGCGTGGACGTGGACGACATTCCGTTGCTGCCCGCAGTACTGAAGAAGCCCAAGTACCCACTGCCGACAGTGTCGTTCGAGCCACGGCGAGAGAACGCGTCTTGGTCGCTGTCTTCACGCTCAAGGATCGGAAGGCGGGAGACGCCGACGAAGCTGTCCGCTGTAGAGTTCCCGAGCACTGCAGGCGACATGAAGGCATCGTGGGCGGCTCCACGAGTCACATTGAACGCGTCATTCCGTCCCAGGCCGACATTGCTGCCGCGTCGGTTGCTGCACATGTGGCACACACGCACTTTCTCCAGATCTCGGTTGTGGTGGGACTCGGTCGCCGTCTTGTTGCGTACCGCACTACAGGAGCCGCACACGACTTCGCCACACAGGCGGCAGTGGTGGCGCCGCCGGATGATCGCGTTGAAGGGCTTCCAGCACACCACGCACTTGACTCGGTCTTTGTTGGCGACCCACTGATGCGGCAGGCGAAGCGTCTGCGTGCTGATACGAGCAGCGACGACGGCAGCTTCCAGCCGAGAGATCGACCGGTTCACGAGCCGCTTGGCGATTGTACGCGCGGCCGATGACGACCGCGACTGGTGGATGTCATCGCCGTCACGGAACGACTTGGTCACACAAGACACTCGAAGCTTATGGCGCGCGACCTCCTCGACGATCAGCGTATACTGGAGCCGCATGGAAGTCTGCATCATGTTCTTATCTTCACTCTCGAGGAACGGCAGCCACGCGAGCGCAAGCGTACGCTTCTGGATATTCTCGCTTGGGCGAGCGAACGTCGCGGCATCTTGGGCAGCGGCCGTCCCGGACATGCCCAGCGTCGACGAGCCGGCAGTTGTAAATGATCGGTCAGGGTGGAGTACCATCAGTGCCTGGAAGAACGCGAGCATGTTGTCTTTCCCGAGGATCGACTCGCGCCGTGCCTGCAGCGTGAACCACAACGCCGCGTGCTGGACATCGGCGACGTCGTAGTCGTCGTCATATTGGCGCGGCGCATGTGTGGCCATGAGCGCGCCGTCGCGAAAGTTAATGCCGTACAGAAGCTTCATCACGAGCCGGAACTGGGTCGTCGACTGGTAGTTGAGCAGCTCGTAGACCTCGTCAAAGCCGCAGTGGAGCTCGTTCATGCCGAGGAAAAACACCGACTTGGTCGTGTTGCTGCGCTTGGCGTACAGCTCGAGGTTCTTCTCGCGCTTGACGACGGTCCATTTGTCTTCGGACCGCGGCGAGTGCAGACACACGGCCAGACACTCGTTCACTTGGTGCATGGCGCGGTGGTGCATGAGCTCGCGGTACTGCTGCCGCTGGCTCGGCATGGTGGTCGCCCCCGCAGACGCCGAGGCCAATGCGCTACGCTCTGTCATATTCGTTCCTTCCGACGCGACGCGGTGGGGGTGTTGTCAGTGTACAGTATCGGATAGGAGAGACCGTCGTCACGCCTGGGATCAATCCGGACGGTATCGGTTCGGTAGGGGGCGGGTGACTAAGAGATGCAGAGGGGTGGACCAAGCGCTGAACTGCGGGTCTCGTTGCAGTAACGTGCAGAGACTCAGAGAGAGGGAATGGCCACGCCAGTCGCTTTGAAAGTTCCGCGAAGGGTTGGGTGCAAGCAGTTGACAGAAACCCAGAGAGAGTGCGAGAGTGAGGGAGGGCGAGTGATGGAAAGACCTTTTGGCAGTGATGCCGGCAGCCGCCCGCCCGCTCACACAGATGCCCGTCGGGACATGTGGTAGCTGCCGCCCAGGCAGCCATGCCATGCCATTGGCAGCGTCCAGGAGCTGACAGTGAGCAGAGAATGTGGTCCAACAACATCAGCGGACGAGCAACTGGACTCTGGGATCGGGGCATGTTCTTGCGTACACCGTACAGTAGCTATCCACGTGTATGGACGTCGACACTATGCACGTGGGTGAGTTACTCGTGCGCATTAACACAGAGCGCGGTGTCCATAAGACAAGCCCAGCGTCGCATGGAGAGTGAAGCCATCTGACCGCCGATCTCATTACTACTCGCGGCATGTGCTTCGCGACGCCAGTTCCGCGGAAACATTCGCGAAGGGGTATTACGGTTACGGTATTCTCACTGTGTATTTCTCCGTAAGTACGAAAGGAAAGAACTGTCATTAGCGTAGCACCTCCGATGGAGTGACATTGAACTCATCACGGCTGCGTGACGATAGCTGCTGACGGGTGCGCGTCACGGTTGCAGCGATTCGATTGGCGGGGGAAAGTCGGATTGTTCCGCGGACCCTCCAAGATTCGATCTTGACTGTGAAGGAACCCCGGCGCTGACACCAAGAAGGATCACTCTCGCTTGTGTGACATGCCTGCGGTTGGGGGTTCGAGGCAGTTCCCTCTTCGAGCACTCACTCAGATTGGAGAAATTGGAAGGAGGAGGAAGCTGAAGGAAGCACGGGATCTGACTGGTCACAGGGATCCAGAAGATCACTGGATTCAAAGTCCGAGCATCAATGCTCCACCGTAGGTACGATGATTGATCTTCGTAAATGGTGGGTGAATTCGAAGCTGTCCCGGTCAGCGTGTTGAAAATCGACACGCATGTCTTCGCCGGGATATGAATCGTCATTGGGACTCCACACCACCAGCACAAAGTGTGAGGTGACCCCGCTGAGGTCTCGTCACTTGAGGTGCGCACCGTACAGTAGGCAGCATTTCGCCATTCTGCCACTGCAACGGCAACTCTGGCTGGCTTCCATCATGGGATAACGGACTGCGGAGAAAACCACATCAGGGTCGCAGATGTTGACGCCCAGCCTATGTATCTCGCCTCACCCACGCCAGCAGTCAGTTTGGTGGTTTGATTTGATGTTTGACGGAGAACGAAGTTCTCGTCATCATGGAAGTGCTGCAGTCGGTTCCCTTTGGTCACCAAAACTGGTGGGTTTTTCGCAGGGGAACGTCAGTGTATGTATCCAGTCTCGCTGTCATCATACCCACGGAGAACAAACCACCGTGTCCAAGCGGAGAAGCTGTCGGGCGGGTCCATTTTGCCGGCGCTGGGGCCCAGCCTGGGCATCACCAGGTTGGAGAGGAGAACAAGAAAACAGATCAAAGCTTTGGACTCGAGATCAGACTTTCATGTTCTGAAAATCCTGCGTGGACAGAGCGGACGATGGAGTGTGGAGCCAGAGACAGACACACCCAAAAGTGGAGGGAACGAAGAAACTCCAACAAAACACTCAAAAGATTGTTACCAGACGATGGCAGGAGTGAGAAGCTGACCGACCACCACGGAATTGGTCGTCTTCTGGCATGTTGGACCATCACTTCGAGTGGTGATTGGTCTCCAACGTCGCCCAGCCGAATGCACAAGCATCCTCCTCCGCCATTTTGTTGGCGGGATTTTCCTGCCGTCACATCGTGAAAATCTTCGAGCAGCAGTGAAACCTGCGAGATTGGATATCTTGTCCCGCGTTTCGCAGCCATCCAGTTCCTTATTTAGATCGTTGTTGGTTGTTTCGTCCAGTCCGCTTTGTGTTTGGAGGGGCCAATATTACGGTAGGTTCGGATCGCAAACTTGCCGTAAGCATACTCCATAGTCAAACCAAGATCAACTGGATCGTCTTCGTCGACTGCCCCACGCACGCGGCGAGCCAACTCCAACTCTGCACTCACCTGTTTGTGCGTTGTGTGTTGTTGGTCGGGTCTCCGTCGGGTTTGGTCCGGTCCGGCTGCCAATTGTTGGCGAGTGTGTTGTTGGTTTTTTTCCATTTTGAAAAAGAGCCGCTCGCTGCCCATCGCATCGCGAGCCACACCAAGACCCGAGACACAGAGGATCGCAATTTGTCGGTGGCCAGTCGGGCGCTCGCGGCAAGCTTTCTCTCAGTATCTCTCGTCTCGCGCACTCGCGACCTCGTAAGCAGACACCCTGTGTCGCGCAAAGCCCTTCTCTCTGTGTGAGGCGGACGCGCGAGGCTTGCGTCGTGCAGTCGGATCGACGTTAGTGGAACGTTCGACCGCCTCGCTCGACGTCGTAGCACGCGCTCGCGCCCTCTCCGTTCCGCACCTGCGCCTTGCATTGCCATCATGAGCCAGCTTTTCGCTAGCGCTCGTGCCGCAAGCACTAACCTTGCCAGCAGTGGCTTGTCCGCGACTGAGGACAAGCCGCCGATGTGTCTCTCGCCGCAAGACAAGCTCAAAGGATCCACGAAAGTGGGTCTCGGACAGCGCAAGAAGACCAGCCACGCGTCCTCGATCTCCATGGCCGTCAGCGTCTCCGCTGCTGCGGCTGCGCTGGCCATGGACTTCGACATGTGCGACGCCTCCGCGATTGATCTCGATGTGGATCTGGATCTGGATCTTGTCGACGGCGACGACGATGACCAAGACATGGACGACGCCGGATGGATCAGCGACGACAACCTGCGCGCGCTCGACTTTGACGAGCGATTGAACCAGGATATCGACTGGGTGACCCACGACGACGTCGAGACGTCGCTCAAGCTCGAGTTCGTCCCGTCCGGTGACGATGTGCAAGACTTTGGCTTCGACGCGTCGTCGTTCTTGTCGCCTCTGCGCAGTGGCCTCTCGTTCGAAGATGCGGACATGTCCTCCAGCTTTGGTTAGTGCCCCCTCCCAGCATTCGCACACCCCAAGCACGATAGTCGGTGCTCATTGCTGCTCTTTGCTGTGTGTACAATAGCTGAGTCACTGAGTGTGGACACTCCGCCGCCGTCATTTGGCTGCAGCCATGATGCCGAGAAGCTCCTCATGAGCTTTGACACCATGAACTTCACCATCCCGTCGCCGACCAGCAGCTCCAGTAAGAAGAGCCGAGCCAGTCTCTTCGGTAAGACCGAGGCCGACGCCAAGAACGCGGCGTCCGCAGCAACAGCCAAGACCGGCGCTGCCGCGGCAGCGGGATCCGCCGCTGCCCGCCAGGGCCTCGCCACCAAGGGAACCATGAGCCCGTCGCTCAAGATGAAGGCTGGTGCTGCAGCAGACGAGACGCGCAAGGATGATGCGCTCGCGTCTTTGTCCAAACTGTCGATCCCATCGACAGATTCACTGCTCGGTGTTCTCACCATCACGACGCCGACGGCCTCCAGCCAGGTCGTCGACACGCAGAAGAAGATCGGATCGTACTCGCCCGAGGCGCGTCGATTGCGCATCCAGAAGTTCCACGAGAAGCGCAAGAACCGCACGTGGAAGAAGAGCATCAAGTACGACTGCCGGAAAAAGCTCGCGGATGACCGTCCGCGTATCAAGGGCCGCTTCGTGCGCGTACTTGAGAACGCCTGCGACATCAAGGAAGAAGACACGTGCAGCACGACCAGCAGCAGCAGTGGGGCTCCATCCAGTCCAGGAAGCGTCTCTCCGCTGCTATCCCTGCCTACTGTGAAGCCAGTGATGCCACTCCTCGCGACCGGTGCCTTGTTGCAAGTGCAGCCTCTGCTGTCTGTGCCAGCCGCCATGACTCCAGCAGTACCTGCCGCCGTGCCAACGCCTGCCGTTGCCACGGCTCCAGTACTTCCAGCAACGGCCGCAGCTCCTGCGACTGTGTCGATCAAGGTGGAACCAGCCTCTGGTCCGACTGCTTCCCTCGTTGCCAGCTCTTCGTAAGCCCGCATCGAGAGTGACGTGGGTGAACAGTGAGCCAGCCAACAGAGTGGGCTGCAGGTTGCAGTGTGCAACGGGTGACGAGTGGAGATTCTTCCGGCCAAGCCCGTGCGTGGTGATAGTGTAGACATCGATAGCAAACTAGGTTTTTGTGTGGCGTGAAGACCAGAAGATGTGGATGGAAGAACGACCGACAGAAGAAGGCGCCGTGGAAGCTGTCGCGGCCGCCCCAGTAGGAGCCAAGGTCGAAGAAGCTGAAGAAAACCGAAAAACTGACAAGATCGCCACATCTTCTCGGACCCCCAATAGGATAGGCAACAATAGAAAACGATAGGGAACAATAGCAACACAACCGATAGAGGAACAGCCCACCACAGTCAAGAGAATCCAAATCCAGGATCGCGATGTGGTACCGTAAAAATAGAAAAGCTCCACGTGCGTGGGGACGCCTGGTGATGAGATGCCAAGAGCCAGTGGGCGCATGTTGTGCCGCGGCACTGCCGCCAGTCGCATGGATATTGGTTGGCGGTGACGTCGGTCGGGACCAAGTCGCGTTTGTGTTGCGTTGAAGTTGCACGAAACAGATTGTGCAACATAACACAGCCGAACGTGGTTGAAGTCGCGGAATTGAGCTTCCTGACGTGAAGACAACCGGCTTCCGGAGATTCGCCATGATGGACGCGAAAGTGCGCGACTTGTACAAGCGCTTCCTGTACGTCGGACGCGACTACCCGCTAGGGCTCCCTTATGTGCGAGACAAGGTGAAGACGGCGTTCTTCAAGAACAAGGACCTCTCGGATCCGGTGGATATCAAGAAGGCGATCAAGAAAGGACGATGGATGGTGCGCGAGCTCATCGGTGTGATCCAGCTCAAGAAGTACCGCACGCTCAACAGTCGCTACACGTCCGAGGAGCTGCAAGACGCTCTGCGCAATATCGAGATGGGGCATTCGTATCGATCCGACCACGCGGACGATGAAGACGACGACGACAGCACCACCAAAACGCATTGAGGCAGTTACGTTGAGATGATTTATTACCATGAACACAAACGCTGAAGTCCATGCAAAGGGCATGCATACGTCTTTCAAATGTACTCTTCCTTCAGGTCTTAGATCGAGCACTTGTACTGTCTATTTGGATGCAGCGCATCGCCGCGCGTCCCCGACTCCATGGACCACTTCGCTCCATATTCCAACGTGTCGATTCCTCAGCTTCTATACCCCCGGTGGTACTAATGGTCACTCGGTCGAGTTCATGTCACAATCTGGTTTGGTAAATTACATTCCGAACCGTTGAGTTTTCGTCTCGCGGAACGTTTCTCTTCCGTCAGGAATCCGTAAACTACCACTCGACGTCACTTTTACAAAGTCAACTTGAGCGTTGACCGCCAAGCCAACAGCTCCTGCCGGCGAGCAATATTGGACAGTGGACGCGGTGTTCTCGGCTCCATATTGACGTCGTCCGCCACACATACCCATCTCGGCTCCTGACAAGTCGATACACCATATCCCCAGCTATCCAGAGGTGTCATCACGGTCGCCAATTTTCAACTGTACGTGAATATACCGGCGTGCTTCTGACCGCCAAGTACCATGATCCTCATGTTGCATCGTGTGTCTTGTATCGTACCCGTAACAGCCAGCACCATGGACCCACTTGCCGCCTGTAAGTTCTTCCAGACGTCGCGTGGCTGTCTGCGTGGCGATTCCTGCACGTTCCGCCACGAGAGAGGCGACGCCAACGGCCAGAACGTCTCGCAGTCAGTCGGCGCCGCGCCTTGGCAAAGCCACGAGCAGCAAGCGCAAGCGTCGATGCAGTCCAACGGCATGGAGTACGCCCACTTCAGCCCAGGAAACCCGTACGCGAATGGCATGGGCGGTCCGTCGGCGCCGTGCCGCTTCTACCTGTCGGAAGCCGGTTGCCGCAACGGCGGCTCGTGTCCGTTTGCCCACGTCGGCGCACCGCCTGCTGCTGCCTACGGGCAGTCGCCGTACGGCGGCATGGATCCAGCGGCGATGGGCGGTCCAGGCTTCATGTACGACCCGAATGGCGCGCCCATGATGATGCCGCCGCCGCCGCTTCCGCTGCAGAACATGGACGGCTCGATGGCGATGATGGGCATGGCGAACGCGTCGACGACGCCCACGAATATGAGCAACGCGTCGACGCCGACGGGAGTGGACGCGTCGGGCAAGCCGCGTCGCAAGCTGGATATCCAGGCGAATCCGTCCAAGAAGGCCAACTACGAAGTGATCAGCGAGATCATGCCGGTGCTCACGCGCGAGATCGAAGGACCGGTACGTCGCTATGATAGGAGGGCGGTTTGTGCTGTAGACCTACGGGTGGGAGGCGGAGATCGGCGACTAACAGTGCTCGCGCTGGTAGTTCTTCGCGATCGATGTCGAGTGTGTGGCCACGGGCACGGGCGTCGAGTGAGTGCAGTGGAGGAAGGAAGGAGCTGGTGGTGTGGACGGCTTTGCTGATTGTGATCTTCTGTTGTAGTGACCGCGATGTGGCGCGCATCGCTATTGTGAACGAGAACGAGGACGTGTCGTACGACCGCTACGTGTTGCCGGACAAGCCCATCGTGAGCTACCTCACCCAGCTCACGGGCATCTCCGAAAGGTGAGACCGTGACGTCTTTCTTGCCTTTGTCATCAAAAGACCAGAGAGATTGATGTGGTGATCGTTGAGTATTTGCAGCAACCTTGTGGGCGCGCCGAGCCTCGCGGAGGCGCTTGTCGAGTTGCGCCAGATCCTGCCTCGTGACAGTGTGATCGTGGGTCAATCCATCAAGAAAGACCTCGAGTGGCTCGGTCTCGAGAAGGAGGCGGACTACAAGCAGGCGTTTGACGTCGCCGATCTGTTCCGCATCCCCATGCAGTCCAAGAACGGCACGATCCGATACCGGTACTTCTCGCTGCGTCACGTCGCCAAGTACTTGCTGGGACACAACATCCAGGTACGTTCTGTACAAGCCTTTTGAGGTTGTGGCAAGTGTGCTGACTGAAGTACGCTCGCTGTAGGAAGCGGACCACGACCCAGTGATCGACGCCAAGTACGCCATGAAGATCTTCAAGCAGTTCCGCCACCTGCACGAGTCGCCTGGTCGCCGTGATGCTGTGTACCAGACGCTGCTTCAGACGCCACGCACGCCGTCGTTTGCGGAGCGCTACCCGGAGATCGACGGCGTTCTCATGCGTGTGCCGCGGAAGCCACGAGAGAACGCGCCGTACCGGGAACACAGCCACCCGAACTACCGAGACCAGTACACGTACAACTCGATGCCGCCGCCCAACTACGCGCCAGATCCGACGCTCATGACATAAAGCAAGCGCTTTCGGTCGTATCTCCGCGTGGTCAACAACAAGAGGTTTGGTTTGTATGTGGTCTTCGATTTGAATGTACACATTTGGGCACATCTACTGGACACTGGTACTTTTGGCCATCTCATCTCATTCACAGCTCACTGTCTTCCGACTCTGCAGCTTCGTTCGCGTCATCGTCACTGTCCACGCTGACGTCGCTCACTTCGATCTTCGCCAAGGCTTCAGCCCGCTCAGCCTCGTTCACCTCGTCTTCCTCCTCCTCCTCATCGTCGTCGTCTTCGTCATCGTCTCCAGCGTCGATGCCTTCCGCTCCTGGCACCGTGAGGTTGCTCACGAGATCCTCGTACCCGTCGAACGACACGTCGCTGATCTCGCTGTTGTCGCTCTTGCGCTCGTCATGATCCCCTGCCTCGCGTGGCGACGCTCCGTCTTTCGCAGCATCGGGTGCGGCTCCTTCTTCCTTCTCCATCGACCCATCGCTCAGCATCTTGCGCCGCACAAGTTGCTTGTACAGCTCAAAGTCGCGGCCATTCGGTCCGTCCCACGGTCGTCGAAGCCCAAAGTCGATGGCGCGCTGCCGCTGCTGCTGCACGAGATGGTTCCTCACTTCGACGCCGATCTTCTCCATCAGCACGGTCACCACGTCCTCCATGAACGCGCTGTACCCCTGGCCTAGCTGCTGCTTGCCCTTCTCGTACTCTTGCGTCATCTCTGTCACTCGCTCGCCCAGCGCCTTGATCTTCTCTTCGCGTTCCTGCTCTTCCGTGACTTGGGCGAGCGTCTTGGTCTCCTTACTCGGCGTCTCCAGCTCCTTTTTCTTCGCCTTGTCCAGCGAGGCTTTCAGCGGTTCGTACTTGCGCTTGAGCTTCTTGAGCTTTTGCTTCTTGTCTTTGAGCTGCTGACGAAGCGTGTTTTTGATTTTCTTGACCTCTTGGTGGAACCGCTTCTCCCCTTCTTGTGTCTGTAGGAATGTCAGGATCTGCGGCCGCAACGCACGCAAAGCCTCTTGGATCGTGGCTTCATCACTCACGCGTCGATCGGCTTCCTCCTGCGTGTACACGACTTGCACGAAGCTCCAACCGGCGCGGTAGCACGGCTCGTGCTTCTTGTTGAACCGCAGCAAGTCCTCGCAGCCACACTTGAACGGCACCTCGTCGTGTATCACACCGACCGGACCGTACACGCCCACGTAGTTCTCAATCGCGTCAGCCACGTCACTCTCGCTGTGACCAAAAGCCTCGTCTTCAAAGCCGTGGTACACGCGCGTCTTGATCACGCTGAGCACGCTGGGCAACTGTGGCTGATCGTCGTACAGCGCACGCGGGTTGAGCACGTACACGGCACACTCTTCACCGAGACGGCCCCACGGCCGCTGCAAATCGAAGCGGAAGTCCACTTTGTCGAGCCATTTCTTGTCGCGGATGAGCGCGCAGAGCTTCACCAGGTCACGGAGAATACCCGCGCGGTGAGATTGAGCCAAGAAGAACTGCTTCTGGAGGAGAAGCTCCGTCACCAGGTCGGCTCCACGTAGCGTGGACGGCAACAAGTAGAATGGCCCGTTGACGTACGCGTCGATGGCCTTTTCGAAGGCGCAGAAGTGCTTTTCTGTGAGGAATTTCATGGCTTCAGGCTGGTCTCGAGCCAGTAATTGGGTGAGTTTTGGCTCGAGAAAGGTCTCTGCGTGGAAAGGGAACCGCACGGTCTCCAGAAGTCGCTGGATTTCACTCACTCGCTGCTGGCGTTTGTTCAGATACGTGCGGATGGCGCGGATGCCCATGTTCATGATCTCAGGAGGAGGCGAGCGGAACGGATTGCCATCGGCTTCGACGACCTCAAGCGCTGTGAGCTCTCCAAACGGCAGTGGTAGGCGAGAGATCTTGTTGCTTTGCATTCGTAGCACACGCAGTGAATTCTTGAGCAGCAGCACTGTCTGAGGAAGTTCGTGGAGCTGGTTGCCGGCGATGAAGAGCTCCTGGATCGGAGCATTCGCGAGCTCCTCGGGGATATCTGTGAGTTGGTTGACGCTGACGCGAAGCTGATACAAGTGACGCAGAGATCCAAAGGCCATGGTCGAGAGCGTCGTGAGCTGGTTGTACGACAAGTCGAGTTTCTCGAGTGCCACTAATGACCCGAAGGTGGGCGATGGCTGCGTGAGGCGGTTGTGCGTGAGGTGAAGCTCCTGCAAGGTCGTGAGTTTCGCGAAGGTCTCAGGGAACGAGGAATTCTGAAGGCGGTTGTTGGAGGCGCGTAGTGTCTTCAACGCAGTGAGTTTGCCGATGGAAGTCGGAAGCATTTCAAGAAGGTTGTACTCCAGGTCGAGATCCACCAGGGGAAGCGACGCAAGGCCTTCGCAGTCGAATACGCCGTCGTCCATCGTGCGGATATGGTTCTTGCGGAGATGCAGCACGCGTAGGCAGCTACACACGCGTGCAAACTCGGCGGGGATCGTCTCCAGGTCTTGGCCTGAGAGTCTCAGCTCCGTGAGTTTCGACAGCGACGAGAAAAACGTCGGCGGGAAGCTGGAAAATCCAAGGTTCTTCCAGTGGAAGTCGAGGCAGTACGGCGGGTGCTGCGCTTGGGCGATTGCATGTGTGAACGCCCTGTGGACGTGGTGGTTTGTGGACCACACTTCGTCTCCGACGCCAACGACCACAGACTCGGACGTCGGTGGGAACTGGCCACCGTGGACTTGCTCGACAAGGATCTGGTGGCTCAAGTGCCAAAAGACCTGTGGGATATCGCCACTCGCAAGCGTCTCAGCGTGCAAAAGACCACTTTTCACGAGCGCCTGGTTGCCCTGCAGCCTCAACGTGGCCAGTTTCTTGAGCGAGAGCATCGATTTGGGCAGCGACTCGAGGGAATTCGAGCTTAAATCCAGGGTTTTCAGCCGCGGAAGCAGTCCGAACTCCTCCGGAAGACCGCGAAACCGATTGAGTTTGACGTCGAGACTGTGAAACAACGAGGCTAGCTCAGTTCGTACTCTGGGTGTGAAGCTGTGGTGTAAACATGACGTACTCTGTGAGGCTGGGCAGTGAGCAGAAGGACGGGGGCAGCCACGAGAGTGCATTCATCGACAGCTTGACGGTCTCCAGCGCCTTCATGTCGTGGAACGAATCGGGCAACGACAGGATCTTGTTGTTTTCGACGTCCAGGAGCTTAAGCCGAACGAGTTTACCCTACAGACAAACGAGAAGGCTCAGTGAGACGTCATGACCCGCATACAGTTGGCAAGATACTTTGAGGCCAACGCACGATAGAAGGAGGCAAGTCGAGGAGCTGGTTGCCACTCAAGTGCAGCGCATTGATGCGGTGGAGCTCATTCCATTTGTCCAGCGCTGGAGGGATGTTGTAAAACGATTCGTCTGTGAGGTGATGCGTGAAGCAGAGCTGCATGGACTGCAGCTCGCCGGCGCTTGCCTCTCCTATTGTCGAAGTCTCGGGCCGCGATTGACTCCGACTCGCCATCGTTGCGGGTCGGTGGCCGCCGTCCTTGTTGATACACGTGCCGCCCAGTGTGACCTCCCATCCGTCCGGAAACAGAGCGATCCACTGCGCGTGGCTTTTCTTGAGCTTGGCGACACTCGCTGTCTTGCCGATGGCAAGCAGAGGCACTTGGTTGCGGAAACACCGCGGCTTGACGCGAGCTACACGCTTGCGAGCCACGTGGAAGTACACTGCGTCACCCGTGAGCGGGTCGCTTTCCACGCGCCACTTCTTCTGCTCGGCGTCGATCCGCTCTCGTGGCCAGGACTCGATCCCGTCTTCGTCGTCGTCGCTGTTGTCACTGTCGCTACTGTCGCCGTGTTGCTTCTCTTTCTTTTCGGGGATCAAGAACTTCGGCAGCAACGCGAGACTCACGAGCCGATTGCCACTCAGCACGAGCTTGGTGAGACGGCTCAGGTACGGCATACCCGGCGGAAGAAGCTGCAAGTGGTTATGGCTCAGATCCAGCTCCACGAGATGCAGTAGTTCGTGCATGTGGGGTACGTTC
>JAADXB010000184.1:0-19953 GCA_023337495.1 Pythium diclinum | reverse complement strand
CTCTCTCTCTCTCTCTCTCTGCAGCCCACAAAAGAATGGCGGTCACCAGAGACGCCATTGCCGCAGCGCGCGTTGCCCTTCTACGGCAGTTGGGTGAGTGGGAACACCGCGACGATATTGTGGAGGCCTCTGATGAAGAAGGTGGACGAGATGAGGAAGAGGAGGGGATGGATGAGGAGGAAGAAGGAGAGGAGCAGCCCGATATCCAGGTGGAGATTGCTCGGGGCGTGACGCAGGCGATGGTGGACCGCATCCCCGCTGTCTGGCTGCTTGAACTCACAGTCGAGTTGCGATCTGATGGCATGCTGATGTTGGTCGCTGTCGAGACACTCGAGCACAACTACGCCCGTATGTGGGTCGAAATGAATCTCGGCAGCTACGCCCGAGCACAAGACCGCCTCGTGAACAGGTATCCATATACCTTCGACCACAACGGTTACCGCCACTCCCCGGACGGCGTGCTTCTGAAGCGCGTCGATCGTCCGCCAGCACCTCGACTCCCCATTCTGGTGGTAGAAGTCGAAGTCAAGAAACGATCAATCCAGCAGCTCATTCAAGTCGCCACCGAATATCTGCAGCAGGAGTCCGTGCAAAGCGTCGTGGGCTTCAAGATCTTCCGTGCCCTCAAACGAGCGCATCGCCGATCGCCTCCACGCGTCAAGAAACCAGCAATTGCTGTTGTCTTCGAGCGGGTGCCTGGCCAAGTTGCGGCTCCATACACCGTTCGAGTCGCCCAGGAGATCTCATTTGGCTCGGCTCCAATCCCTCGACACGCCCGCGTCTCTCTAAGTGAGCTGCCCACTCGAACACTTGAAGCTGACGGCGACAACCCGCGTGTGATTCCTCGCTCGCCGTATGAGCAGGTCACGTTCGGCCCACAGAACGTGGAAGCTAGCTTCGGTCTCATGAGACCACTCACTCTGGTGGTCCCAGGCCCCGACTATGCTCTCGCTCTCGACGCTGATAGGCTGCCGGAGCTTGTCTTTGACCTGCGTGGCGTCTTCCAAAGAGCACTCGAAGGGTGGGAAGACGATCAGTACGACGACTACTGATCGTCACTAAATATTGCTAGCTGAGACCTTGGGTATAAACACTATAAACACTATGAACACTCCTGGCTTGGATCTTGGTTCACACAACGACTCGCCGCGTGGCTCTTGACAGCCCCCTCGTCAGCTGCAGCTGATATTCCACCAGCATCTGCTCACACTGCTGTCGCCGCCGCGTATTGCGAGGGATCGCCTGCACGTCCGCGATCAGAATCTCCAGCGCCGTGGCTTCCGATGACCCGGGCACGTGCTGTACGTTACCGGATCCGTTTTCCTCCACACATGCGTTGTTGAGCTGCTAAAAAGGACGAATAGAGTGGCTGGCCTGCGGATGTCGTCAAAGGAACTGCCGACCCGGTCCCCGACATTCTCCAAAAAGCACTTGCAACCACACTCGCAGCTGCATATCAACCCACCATGGCTGAAAGAAACCCTGGGAAAGGGGCGGCGCCTCGCGCCGTCTCCCAGCGATTCGCCGGCGAGATGCCCGGTCAGCAGTTGTTGGCGAGGAGAGTGCTGCTACCCCTACAACAGCACCGACGATGGCGCGCGGAAGTGTGTCGAGAGAGGCCATCGACAACGCCCGTATCAAGTTCCTTCGCCAGCTGCGTGAGTGGGAACGGCGGGCTCGCGAGTATGGCACGGAGAACGCCGTCGAAGGAGACGAGGAGGAAGAAGAAGAAGAAGAAGAAGAAGAAGAAGAAGAAGAGCTACCGCGTATCCAAGTGGAGATCGCGCGTGGCGTGACGCAGAGGATGAAGGACCGCATCCCCGCCGACTGGTTGGTCGGGGTGGTGATCGACTTGCTGCCCGACGGTGTGTTGGTGCTGATAGCAGTGGAGACGCAGGAGCACAACGATGCCAGGGCGTATATTGGCCAACTACTATCTCAATACGCTGGTATGAATGGTCTCCGATCTCCGTATCCATTCGCCGATACGTTCGACTACAACGGCCACCAGAACCATCCGGACGGCGTGCTTCAACTACGCCAAGCGCACCCACGCCGACTGCCCATTCTGGTGGTTGAACTCGAGATCAAGCACCGCTCGACTCCTGGGCTCATTCAAATCACCACCGAGTATCTCCAGCGGGACTGTGTGCAGAGTGTTGTCGGCTTCAAGATCTTCCCCGCGTTCAAGCGAGTGTATCGCAACCAGCCGCTACGCGTGCGAAAGCCCGCACTCGCTGTCGTCTTCGAGCGAGTGCCTGGCCAAGCAGCAGCTCCGTACGCCATCCAAATCGCTCAGGAGGTCTCATTCGGCTCGGCTCGGATCCACAGAACAGTTCGTGAAACTCTCAGTGCGCTGCCCACTCGCACGCTGGCAGCCAATGCCTTGAACCCGCGTGGGATTCCTCCGTCGCCGTATGAGCGGATTGTGTTGGACCCGAGCGACGTGGCAGCGGGCTTCGGGCTCATGACTCCACTTACTTTGGTGGTCCCGGGTCCCAACTACGGTCCCGCCAATGCACTACCCAACCTTGACTTTGATTTGCGCGGCATTTTCCAGAATGCCCTCATCGGGGCGGAGGATGATCAAGAGCTGTCTTCCTCATCGAGTGACGAGTCGTAGCCAGTAGTCACAACGAGTCTCCAACTTTCAAAACCGGGAGTCAGTACTAGTACATGGTACACGAAGGACAAAGGTATTTGCCTCGCGTCGTGCACATGCAGTGCCCACGTTATTGCGAGCAGGTCCTATTGGACCTACAGAACGTGGAAGCTAGCTTCGGTCTCATGAGACCACTCACTCTGGTGGTCCCAGGCCCCGACTACGCTCTCGCTCTCGACGCTGATAGGCTGCCGGAGCTTGTCTTTGACCTGCGTGGCGTCTTCCAAAGAGCACTTGAAGGGTGGGAAGACGATCAGTACGACGACTACTGATCGGCACTAAATATTGCTAGCTGAGACCTTGGGTATAAACACTATAAACACTATGAAAACTCCTGGCTTGCGTCTTGGCTTCACACAACGACTCGCCGCGTGGCTCGTGACAGCCCCCTCGTCAGCTGCATGTGGTACTCCACCAGCATCTGCTCACACTGCTGTCGCCGCCGCGTATTGCGAGGAATCGCCTGCACGTACGCGACCAGAATCTCCAGCGCCGTGGCCACCATGACGCGGTACTTGGCACTGCGGGCAGCGGTCGGGTTGTCGAACACGTGCTCCACCACAGTGAGCAGCTCCTCGATCTCCTCCATCGAGTGGGACTCGTCGCTTACGTTGGCCTGTGAGGCCAGCTCGGCTGTCGCCGTACACAGCGCCTCGATATTCTCACAGTACACAGGCTCTTCAACCACTTCCACGGCCGCCGCTTCAGCTAGAGACGTCGCTATATCCTGGTCGTCATCGGGCAGATCGTCGATCGAACTCAGGAACCGTGCTTTGGATCTGAACGACACAGTCACAGGGTCAGACAACAAAGCTCAGCAGCCGAGATGTAACCACAAGCGTACCCGTTGAGCGTGGGGTACTTGCGGGCCGTGGCGTCGTCGATCTTCATGGCGACAGCTCGTAACTTGTTCAGCTCATCGTGGATCTGCTGTCTTTGCCCGGGCTTCAGCGTCGTGGCAGCCCCCATCGTCGCGGACAGCGTGCCCAGCAGATCCCGCGGCAGCTTCTCCCACTGCAGCCGCTTGATCTCCGTCAGCATGCCACGAATGAGTCCAGGAAGCTCGTTCATGCGCCGCTCGCTGGAGATCTTACGCAGCCGCCGCGCCTTCTCCAGACTCGTCGCGACGTCGAACTCTACGTCCGAGTCCAGCAGCCCCAGCTCCACGGGCACCTCCTTGTCGTCCTCCTCTTCTTCTTCCGGCTCCTTCTCGTCCTCCTCCTCCGTCTCGTCCTCCACGTCGCTGGTCATTGCGTGCGGGCCCGCACTCTCCTCCCACTCCTCCTCGTCTTCCTCCGCTTCATTCCCGTCTTCCTCCTCCTCCACGGCGACAACCAGTCGTCCAGGACGCGGCGGTTTCCGTGGTGACTCCAGCGACTCGCGACTCAGCCGCCGCTTCTTGCTCTTGCGCTTCGCAGGCGACACGACCGCCACTGCCTCTGGTACTGGCTGTAGCTGTAGCTCTTCCGCCATGGGCTTCTTCAGACGTTCCATCTTAAACACAGGCATAAGCTCAGGAATCACCTGCGGCGCTTCGTTCTTCGTCGTAGGCGCGTCATGGCGCTCGACCTGTGCGCCTTTCTCGACAAGTGGAATCACTGGAACCACTGGAGCCACTTGTCCGTCGGCTACGCGGCTCGTCAGCTTGCGCAACTTTCTAGCGATCTGTCTCTGGAGCTTGTCGATCTCGTCCACCAACTGCGTGGTCGCTGGCGTCACTGTAGCCGTCGCATTCCCTGAATCCGCTGCTCCAGAAAGGCGCCGCCGCGCGGCGTCCACGTCGTACGCGTGCTGTAACACGCGCCTCGCGCCGCGGATCCGCCGCTGGATGAGCTTGGCCTCCTTCTGCGCGACGTCGCGACACTGCGCGCTGAGCTCTGCGTAGTCCACGCGCTGCAGGATGCGCTCGTAGACGTGCTCCACCGGCGCCATCATGATGTTGGCCATAGTGTCCATACACAAGTCAAGTCGATTGAGCCACTCGACAAAAGAGGGGCTTCTATTCGAATATTTTACAGTACTGCGTCAAGATGATTTCTGTGATGTGTACCACACCGAATTCAAGTATGATGTGGCCCACATGGATTGCCTTTCTCACGAGTTTGCGTGGACCGTTTCAGGATCTTGCGCGGAACGAAGCCACTTTTCGAAACGGTCACTTGACGGAACAATGGAAAAGAAGCGCCGGCCTACTAATGAAGAGATCCACAACGAGTCAGTCCATGACGCGGCCTCGCCAGCAGCTCCAGCGGAACGATCTCCTTCACGCGAGCGTGGCACCGCCGCCGTGGACTAGTGGGTCTGTAGTCTCGTAACCCAGGCTCTGTCTGAACCGACGGGCTCTGTCGGATACCGTACTTGCATTAGACGCGTGATGCCTGCTCACTGACCCCACGCCACGCCCTGCCTTCTTCAAGAAGCCCCTTGGCTGTGGCTTGCCTCGATACAGCCACACTGCTATCAATGAGGAGCCCGCTGGTCTGGTCTTTTTTCCTCGCCTCTCCATCGCCCATCTTCGTCGTCGCCAGCTTCTCGCGTGGGTCTCCTCTCGCGCTGCTGCATCCTCGCTTCTCGCCGCCCTCTACAGCCACATCTACGAGCTGGCTTCAAGCATAAGCACACTCAGCGAGGTCTCACCAGTCCAGACGCCACGCGTACATCGCGTGTCGGGCAGCGATAAATCGGATTCGGCAATCCACTCGCCACCACGCAGCTCAACATGACGAGGTTACTCTCGGTGGCCGTGTTACTGCTCTCGCTGCTGACGGAGGCACACGCAGCGGCTGTAGCGTGCAAGCGCACGCGTCTCCACGCCGTCAGCTCATCGGAATGGCGTGTGGCCTGTGAGGACAGCAACGCGTTCGCTGCTTTTGAGCCGTCCGCCATCCAGCGGTTCCTGCTGGACCACGACGCCGCCGTGCGCGTGGCCTCGCCAGAAGTCTTACTATCATCAACATTTGATCGCGTGGACGCGCTCGAGTCCACGACGCTCACACAGTTTACACTCAAGGCCGAGCCGCTGTGGGTCCACACAACGCCAGTGACGATCAACGCGGCGGCGTTCGCAAAGCTGAGCAGCCTCCAGACACTGTAAGTGGCTAGTGATTGCATCACTGGAACGATACTGATTGACTGACTGACTGACCATTTCGATGTGTTTGTTTAGTACGCTGCAGGATGTGCCATTGGCCAACACACAGCTACACTTGCAACTACCGGCAACGATCCAGAAAGTGGTCATCGTGGGCTGCCACTTGCAGCGGTTCTCATACGAGATCGTCGGTGGAGGAGACCCAAAGGCTCTGCTAGAAGTGTAAGTGATCCCTTCACCACTACCTGAGACGCTCGTTTGGCTCATGTATGAACCGTTTCCTATCGTAGGGATCTCCACGCCAACGATCTGGTTGAAATTCCAGTGGTGCTCTTCGCACTTCCGTCTACTGTGATCAAGTATGTAAGATCTCACCCGCAACTGAGACCATGAGACTCACTGGATCTCTCTCTCTCTCTCTATCTTTCCCGACAGTTTGGACGTCCGTCTCAACAAGCTCTCGACGATCTCCGTCACAGCTTCCAACAAGCCGACGCTGGAACAATGGATGAAGAAAGGCGTGCTCCAGATCGACAATATCAAGAACTCGTGTCCTTCGACGGCTACGACGGCTCGCGTCCAGGGTCTTTCCCAAGTCTTTGACGTCTGTGTGACTCCAACTGACGGTGCTACAGTCGAGAAGACCACTGGTACCGACTCGGCCAAGTCCGCATCAGGCAACGCGAGCTCTGCCGAGCAAGGCGCCGACGCCACTGATCTCATGGGCCCTCCACCAGCTACTGTACACTCCCCCAACAACGAAGCCGCGACGATCTCCACGCCGTCCGCCAGTCAGGTTGTCTCGCAGCCCAAGGATGCAGTTAGTAAAACTGCCAGCGAACGCACCAAGCTTCCCACGGTCTACGCGGCGCTCGTGGCCCTTGGCGTCGTCAGTGCGATGCTCTTCTCATTCGCGTTCGCTATGGCGGTGGCTCGACGTCGTCAAGACAACGAGCCAAAGGATTCGCTGTCTAGTTTCAGCGGACGCGGCAAATCACGGTCTTCGCTGCTCACGCAGGTGACCACGGACGAGTGTGAAGGTCTCAGAAGAAGCAGCGACGCCAGCAACGCGTCTCAAGAAACTGGTATGGTCACGCCGACGCTGCCAGAGTTCACGCGACCTAATCGAGCTGGACGATCCATCAGCGAAGCCTCGGCTGTCGCCACGCCGATCAACGGCTGCGGTGGGCGAGCACTGTACACGACCATCGCGACACCGCACAGCAAGAGCCAGCCCTACATGATGAGTCGAAGCCTGCAGTCGCTCACGGGTGTGAGCCAGTTCTCCGTCACGTCGATGGAAAAGGAGAGCGAGCTGCGCGTCACCAATAAGGAAAAGCTGCGCAAGATTCTCATGGAACTCGCACGAAAGCGAGGAATCATCCAGGTCAACCAGACGCCGTTTGTGTGCTTTGACGAGGTCAAGGAGACCGAGGTTGGGGCGTTAATGGTACGCTGCTCCGCTGCGTCACCGGCTACTGGCGAGTCATCCCAAGACGCGCAGCCTCCACCGTCGCTGTTGCTCAAGATCTACGTCGAGCAGGACGTTCGCGTGGCGATCCGTGAGTACCGTGCGCTGCTGGTGATGCAGAGCAACACGTGTCGCCAGTTTGTGTCTCAAATGGTCGCCACGGAAATGGAGAAGACTCTCGAAGGTCTCAAATGCGCTGTGATCGTCGTGGAAATGGGCAGCGCGACCACACTACGCCACATTGTACGCGGCCAGATCAACCGCTCCAAGCAGTTTGAGGTCGTCCAGCAGTTGTACGCCGTCGTGAAGGCCCTCGACTGTCTCCACGAGCGACAGTTCATCCACGGTGGCTTGCATCTCGATGCGCTGGTGGTGCATCCGTCTGAAGCCAACCGACTCAAGTTCCGAGACCTCGAACACGCTACGCGGTTTGGTGATACGATCCAAAGCAGCACAACTCTGCTTCCGTACGGATCGCTAGAGTATACGCCGCCCGAGATGGCTCGCCATCTTCTGTACTGTGCCCAGGAGTCTCAAGTTCCAGGAGTGGATACCGTCGAAGCCGACGCGTACCAAGTGGTCCGCGCCTCATGCGCTTATGATACGTGGTGTCTGGGCATCCTGATCCTCAAGATCTACGCCAACAGCAAGCATCTCGATGAATTCGACGGCTGTGAGACTCCAAAAGACTTCTTCCTAAAGCTCGCGGAGGACGAGTTCTCGTTCGAACGGTCGTTGACGCTGTACATCCACCACGACGACGTGAGGGACTTGGCGCGTGCATGTCTACGACGGGACCCTCACAAGCGACCGAAACTCGCGAGTATCCTATCACACCGCGTGTTCCGTGCCTACGACCGCTTGGAACAAGGGGATTTAGTGGCGAGTTTCCGAGCCGACCGACTCAAGGCCGCCAACAAGACGCGCGAGGTCTCACCACCGACGATCTGGTTCTTCTTGCCGCCTCGAGCACTTGGCTTGGCCAAGACGCGGACGATCGACGACTGGATCAGCGAGCTCACGGCGTTCCAGCAGCAGCAGCGACACGACAACCGCTTCCGCTCGGCTGAGCTCATGTTCCCGCTGGTGTTTCTGTGTGAAGACAGCCACTACGTGTCCACGCCGTGCTCGTCCACAGGTTTCCACCACTCGCGGTTCCATCTTCCAGCGAGTCTGCTGTCACTGGCGATGCCATTAGTGCAGGAGTCGACGCTGTTCCTCGAGGCCAAGTCGATCCTGTCAGCAGAGCCTCAGCTCAACATTGCAGACGTCAGCGGTCTCGGCGTCCACCAGTGGAACGAGCTGATGAAGTTCTACCGCGCGCTGGAGAAGATGATGCTGGCGCCAATCAGCTCGTTCAGCTTGCTGCTGCTGAAGCCGCTGGAGGAGATGCTCGCGGACCAGGACGAGCAGCAAGCGAGACAGGTTTTGGACGAGCTCAAGAGCATGATCTTCAGCCGCGAGAAGCGCGACCACGTGCTGAGTCTTCTGGATATTCTCAAGACGCTTTCTATCAATGCGGAGCTGGACGGAAGTTACCACGACGACGAAGAGGACCAGCACGAAGAGGGCGATGACCAGAGTGTCGTGAGTGAGGACGACGACGATGGAGGGCTCGCTACGCGACGCGCCACGAAGGAATGGTCGCGGCTGCGCAAGTGTGAGCTGGAAGGTGACGCGTCTGTGTCCATGCCCAGCACGCGCTGGCTCTGCAGACGCCACTGGGAGTGCGAGATGGAGTGTGAAGTCTGAGAAGGGCTTCTATAGTTACTGTTGGTCCATGTTTTGTGTGTGGCTCCGTATTGCAATGTTCATATTCAACACGATCCGTATCTAGTGGTGACATCCAGTCGAGCTGCCATCTGTCACCTCTATCTTCGCATATTCAAGTGTTCAGTTACCCCCCGACGCGCCTTTCTTGATACCAAAAATCACATACCGACCTTCAATAATACATATTCGCACCAGATCCGATTTCCGTGTCAAGATGTCCCTCGCCGCGTAGGTGAGACCGTCACGCCAAACACAAACGCCTGCAACTAACTGGCCATTCGCCCTCTCAGTTCTCCACTTCACACCCAGACAGACTCTCTCACAGACAGCCAACATGCTCGGTCTCCGCTCGCTCGCCGCCCTCGCGCTCTGCGCCTTCGTGATGGTCGACGCCGCCAACAGCACGGCGCTGTGCTCGCCCGAAGAGACCGAGCGCCTCGAGGCCATCGTCGAGCCCATCAAGGGCCTGCTCACGACCTGCAAGGCCGACACGGGCTTCGCCATGTACCCGTTCAAGTCCTTCCCGACGGCGCAGCAGAAGCGCTTCGTGTGCAACGGCCGCTCGTGTCCGGCCGTGGTCGTGCAGCTCCAGGACGCCAAGGTGCCGGAGTGCGGCGTCACCATCGACGGACAGACCATGACCATCCCGCAGTACCTCAAGTCCATGTGCACCTACGAATAAACGCTGCGTTTTACACGTCGTACAGAGAGAAAGGCTGTAGCTTTGGCCCCACCCCCTCCACGCTTTGAGTCTCTTTAGTGGAGACCATGCGTACATTTATCCATTGAATGCGGTTAATTCAGAGCCCTGCATGTTACTTCTCATCAATCACCTCGGTTTGGTACTGTTGATGAAAATACCGGTACTGGTAAGACAAAATGTATTGACAACACTGTTTTTCCACTCAGGAAAACAAAGACCATGGAACCCTACGACCGCAAATGGCTTAGACGAGCATCGCAGCGATGAGAGCGGCGATGGAGGCCACGCCCGTCGCGACCACTGTTGCCACGGCGTTGCTCGTGGTGGTCGGTGCTGGCGAAGGCACTGGCGCCTTGGTCTCCGTCTCCGCTGACGCAGCAGTAGACCCGGCGGTCGTCTCCTCAATCGAAAAGTCCGAGCTTCCCTCCGAAGAGCCTTCAGTCGACGATTCGGCGGATGACATGCCGCTGCCCGAAGCCTCCTCGACATTGCTCGAGTCCGTGCTGTTTGCACCCGCAGTGGTAGCACCAGGAGCGAGAGTCGTGGGCTTGGCGGTTGTTGGCGTCGGCGTAGGAGTCTTCGTGGTGTTGGTAGCGGTGGCGTTGAGGACGGGGGCTTGTGTTGCGCCGGACGTCGTCGTCGTGGTGTTGGTCGTGGTGGACGCCTCACAGCCAGTGGTGACGCGCTCGATCAAGTCGGTCTTCACGGAGACATTGCCGATCTGGCAGTCGGGCAGTCCCAACTTGGCTACGGCGGCAAGCACCTCCTTGCAGGCGTCGCTCTTACAGATCTTCGTGAGCTGCTCGTCCGTTGGCCGCGTGGGAGGCACGAAGCTGTAGCCAGAGTCCGTGGAGCAAGTCGCCACGGCTGGGTTCGTGAGCAAAGGCTGGAGCTTAGTGATATCACACTGCTCGGCCTGGACAACAGCGACGGTGGCGGCAGCGATGGCAAAGACAAACTTCATCTTGGTTGGTGGACTTGAGGAGGCGCTGGCAAGTTGCGGAATGAATCGGATCGTCTGTGGATCGTATCGGAACGAAGCTCACTACGGCAGAGTCTTGTGTGTCGTTTCTTTCGCATCTCACATGTTCGGGTGAGCAAGCCGCCGATCTCAACCACAAACAAAGGTGCAGTCGACGGTCATGTGGTCATGAGACCTTCTGGTGATTTCCTCTGCCGATCGAAAGATTGGATCCTTCCAAGACAATTGGCACGTCATTTATGTTTGTCTGGTGTTCCAGCAAGACCGCAGCTGCCTGTTGTGGGAGATGGCAAGCCAACTGGCCAACCAGGAGGCATCTTGGTGCTGAGACCCTGAAATTCACTTGTCTTCTGTATTGGAAAACAGCCTGGCATACTCGTAGAAAAGCGCATGGAGAATGAAGAAGAGAGGCAACAGCCAAGTGCTGGATTCACGCGGCACCAATGGCGTCAGATGTCCTCGGCATCGGATTTTGGTACTACGGAGGTTACAAAGTGTAACCTAGTTGAAGCCGTTGCAGAACCTGGCAAGTGTACCCCTGGGTGGTTGAGCTTAAAATGGCTACACAAGTCACACAACACGAGCCACAGTTGTGGAAAATGGAGCTCACGGCGGAGCTGATCAAGCGGCGCAGCAAGCAGTTCGATCTTGGCTGCATCACGCTGCTGGATCTGTCCGGTGCGGGGCTCAGACGACTGGGCGACCTGGACGATTGCGTGAACGTGATCAAACTGAACCTGTCCAACAACGAGGTGCGTAAGCTCAACAGCGAGAATGCTGCTGTTTGTGGCAGTTGCTGATAGTCCTGAGTACTGTAGATCGCTGAGCTCGATGGACTGCCAGTGCTGATGTCGCTGCTGTCGCTGGATCTGTCCAAGAACCGCTTGCACTCGATCGGTATCATCAGAGATATGCCCTTTTCCATCTCATTTGGTCAACAAACCGAGTAATCTTTGTGGGATCTGAGCTGTAGATGACTTGCCGCGGTTCCCAGTGCTTGAAGAGCTCATTCTCTCCGTTCGTAGACAAGCCTGTAGATGGCAATTGCGCTGATTCACTCACCATGGTTCGCCTCTTGAACTGCCTCAGGATAACCAAATCCTATCGGCCGACTTCAAGCTCCTCGCCACTCGAGTGCGGCGACTGTCATGCCACCACAGTATCTCAGAGTGTCTCGTTGCTGACTATCTACGTGTGTGTGGTTTCAGCTGCCGCGACTCCGCAAACTCCACTTGGAACGGAACCCTGTGGAAGCCAAGTCCACTTTCGTCCAGAGCATTCGAGCGGCGTTTCCTCATTTGATGACACTAAACGGTGAAGCGCTCGCGTTCTATGAGGTTCGTCAAGTCTTCTCGAGGTGAACCAAGGAACTAGATCGCTAGCTGAGCATGGTTGTGCTCGCAGGCTCTGAGTAACGACGCTGGAAGTGCCAAGCTTCAGTGTCCGTCGTCGATTGGCGTCGTTGATTCGCCAGCAAAGTCCGCGTTTACACTGGCGTCCAGCTTGCAACTGCCTCCTTTTGACGCTGAAAAGTTTGCTATGGAGAGCTCCAAGCGCCTCGAAGGTATGATTTAAACCCTAGTCG
Organism: Pythium diclinum; assembly: GCA_023337495.1. Classification (NCBI taxonomy): domain Eukaryota; phylum Oomycota; class Peronosporomycetes; order Pythiales; family Pythiaceae; genus Pythium; species Pythium diclinum. The sequence continues at coordinate 7,686 of JAADXB010000184.1, read as the reverse complement.
GTCTCAATTCTGTCTCTAATCCTCTGCATATCGCTGTAGAAATGCTGCGCGATGCCAAGCAGACCCTCGACTCCGAAACCAAGCGTGTGGAGCAGGCCTTTCGACTGCTTGAAGCTTAAGTCGACAATCAGTGCTTCGCACACAAAAATGAATTGGATTAGAAACCCATCGACCTTCTCACGCTTTTGTTTGCCCTACTACCTAGCTCTTCCACTACTTAGTTGACCCACTACTGTTACTTGGCTTGTGACGATCTCACACCATCATCATCACGTCGTCTTCTGACCGCTGTTGGGTCGGCTCCTGGCCGTCGAAGATCGATTTGCGGCACGTCGGACACGTCGAGTTGACCACGAGCCACTCGTCGACGCACTCTTTGTGGAAGTGGTGCTCGCACGGCAACTGGCGAAGCTCCTGCGACGACTCGTACTCGTTCAGACAGATACAACAGCTCGAGTCCTCCGCCGGGAACATGCCCGACGAGAATTTCTTTGTCTTGAGTCGGCCAATCGCCTGCAATGACAAGCAACAACATGGCGTTTAGCTTCACTTTACCACCACATAGCCATAATTCAAGCAAGAAAACATACCTCCTTGGTAGCGCCCTTGCCGCGCATCGGGTCTTGCAGACGACTGAGAATGCGGATCACGCACGGCAGACAGAAGCAGATCACGGGCAGCAGCGCCAGCAGCAGGATACACGGCAGGAAGATCTTGGCGTAGGAGATGATGATCATCCACATGGCCAACTGGTACATCGTGGATCCATCATCGCAGCGCGCGCCGTCGCTGATGACCCACATATTGCCCACCAGGAACCAGAACAACCCAGCGAGATCCAGTCCGTACTTGACGTTGCTCAGGTAGCTCATGTAGCGCTCTCGCAGCTGCAGCGAGCGGTTCGAGCGGCCGCCGTTGAGCTTGTAGATGACCCATTCAAGCGCCAGCGTCAGCGTGAGATGCAGCGTGTGCAGCAGCACCCAGATCTGGATGCGGTAGCACAGCGTGGACTCCTTCCACTTGAGCGCGAGGATCACAGACGCCGCGACGATCTGCGGCACGTTCACGACTGTGAGCACCCACATGATGAGCCGCGAGTTGCGCGCATCACGGGCCTCCTGCACGCTGCTGTTGAGCACGTTCATGCGCACAGCCTGGGCCTCCTCGTTGCGAGGCACGTCGCGAGCCAGCAGCCGCTGGCTGGACTCGTGCGGCGCACGCGCAGTGGACGCGCCACCCACAGGGAGATCCATCCGTAGCCGATCGCTTGCCGTCCGCCTACTTGCGTAGCTTCTCGGCTTCTGACGGAGCTTCTCGGCGAAGTGGGAACGTCGTGATGCCAATAGAGCGCCCCGGTTCCATATTTCCAGCCAATGAAAAGACGACTAACATAGATTCAACCAATTAAAAGCCGTGGACAATCTCACTCGAGGAGTGATGGTAGAAAGGACAGAATGACTACAGATTCGTCAGTCGAAGAGGCTAAGCTAGCCTAATAAGAGAGGAGCAACACCATACTAACCGAACTTCGGTGGGCGTAAGAGCACTGAAAACCGAAGGAGGCTTTGGCTACAGCGTGATAGAAGACCCATGAGTGGATGATGTGAATGTCTGCTCACAAAGACTGAGTCTTGATGATACCCATCCGACTAAACAGACTAATCAACCAATCAATCATTCACTAGATTAGCATCAGAAACAGGCCGTCGACCAACGAAGCACCGATGGAAACGTTGCCCGCTGGCTTGCGCTGGAACACCAGTGGCGTGGGCTCGCGGATGCCCATGAGCTCTCGTTGCACGTCGTCAAACGCAACGTGCTGCAGGTCGTGCGTTCCAATGGCAATGAGCTCGTCGCCTTCAGACGCCTGGTCGAGTCCCTCGAGTGCCTTTTTGTTGGGGATCTTCTTGATCAACGCGTAGTAGCCGTTTTTCTTGGGCTTGCCCTTGAGTTCCAGACCCGCGTCTTGCAGCACGAGTCCAATGTGGCCGCCGCTGTACACGATCTTGTAGAATCGTGCGTCACGTCGCGCCTTCTTCTTGGCCTCCTCTTTCTGCGTCAGCTTCGACTGCTGCGGCTTCATTTCTTCGACAGCAAAACTCTGACGCTTCATCAGCGGCGCTGGACGGCGAGGAGGCGCGCGCAGAGGCTCAGAAGACGGTGCAGGCGGCACAGGAGCAGGTGCCTGGGCTGGAGACCGCGACGCTGACGTCGGCATCAGCAGGCGGCCGCTGAACGATCGTATCAGCGAGCTGAAGCTCGGCGGTGGCGGGGCAGTATTCACAGGCGGGGCTTCCTCATGCAGACGTGCGAACGTGAGCTTGCAGGGCCGTGGGAAGGTCTTGAGCACCTCCACAGCCTGGTCAAAGCGCAGGTTGTCGAGGTCGGCCTTGCGGTCGAGATCCCGAACACTGATCAGAATGTCGCCTGGCGTCGGCTCAAGGGGCAGGAATTCCGGGGAGATACGCTCTTCGTCGATCGACGTGATGATCGTGTGCAGCGAGCACGGGTCCATCGCGAGCGACACGCCCAGGGGCTGGCCAGACGGCCACGTGTACGTGTACGACCGGGCAATGTCCACCAGCGCGATGGACTCGGGCGTCTCCTTGGACCGCGAGCGGAAGCGCACCGTGATGGGCAGCTCCTCGTGCTTGAAGACCTGCACGAGCTCCTGCATGGACACCACGGGCACCATTGGCGCACCAATAGCGTGCACCTGGACCGCGACCACGATGTCGCCGACCGTGACTGGGGATCGCTTGATGCCCTCGGAGGCCTTGTCCGTGATCTGGCAGACCACCGGCTCGTCGTTCTCGCTGGGCGTGAAGCGCAGACCCAGCGCACCCGTCTCCCAGACCACATCGTAGAATACAGGAGCCATTGGCGACGAGGAGGAGGAGGACTGCTGCTGGTTCTGTGGAGGCTGAGAGAGAGACTTTGGACGCTGCTGCGTTTGAGACGGCGGCTGGGACTGCGACTGAGGCTGCGCCTGCGACTGAGAGTGCGGACGCTGCGGCTGCGGCTGAGGCATGGGCGGCCGCGCCGCGGGCGTGCGCTTGTACTGGAGGAGCTGCTTGGCGTCGGTCATGACGGCGATGGTGATGTGATGGCGATCACACGGCAAATCAACGAATGTGGCCAAAGGGGCACTCTTCATCCAGCTCACAGAGTCATCCGTACCTGTTATATTGTATATCCCCTCCATGTATCGGTGGATGGATTGACACACGTTGCCTTTCTCGACCTCTGACAAGTAATGGAGCTGGTGATCTGAATGGATGAACTGATCCGCTGGCCTTTTCTCAGACACGCTATCCGCCGAAAAAACCGGTTTTCGCGCCACTCTCCCGAACGGCAACTGGGTTCAGGTTGAAGAGCTCCTCACAAAACACAGAGCTCCGAGCACAGGAGAAGCCATTTTCCCAGGAGTATTGAACAACACAAGAGAGAGGCGTGGTGCACATGCAACGCCGTAAAAATGCCTAGAATGTGGCGTTGTTTAGCGGCCGTTTACGAGCCATTTTCACAAACTTCCTCGCCGCCAAGCATCCACGGATCACGTACAGTACGTTCATTTTCATACTACACAACCACAGTACGTGCTGCCTCTTCACTCATCAGCTCCGACCTCGAAGAGCTGGTACTCGACCTGGAACAGCGCGGTCAGCAGTAGCATGCGGTCCTCAGCCGTCGAGTCTCGTGGGAACTCGAGAATGTAGTTGTTGAAGTCGTAGCTCATGCGGCAGCACGCGCTCGCGCCGTCGGAGCTGCTGGCGTACGTGCGCTGCAGATGCGCGACGATCTCTCCGTTGGTGTCCAGGATGTCGTACACGGCGTCGTTCTGGAAGCACGTGCCGCCGCAGCAGTTGTTCACGCGTCCACAGCACCACAGGTTCGTGCGCAGCGAGTAGCGCTTCTCGTAGGAGCCGTCGGGCATCGCACGATCGATGTCCGTGTACGTCGTGGCGAGGCAGCAGGACGTGCAGCAGCGCGAGAGGTACGGCGAGAAGTCTTCACGCACGCGGCCAAGGCGACGCGGCTGGCCGTTGCCCACGGCGTCGATCGTCATCTCCAGTGGAGAGCAGCAAATGCCGCCCAGTTTGAACGGACGGTCGATGAAGTAGACGTCGCCAGAGCCGTTGGCCACACTGAAGTGCATCTTGAGGGGACGCAGCGACTTGCAGCCGAGCCACGTGAGCACAGTGCGTGTGAAGCCGTCGCTCTCTTCGTGGGCAAACATGAACGCGTCGAGCTGCTCGAGCTCCTCGCCCGTCGGCTCCCATCCATCGCGGTCCTCCGGCTCTTTCTTGGCCACTTTGTTGGGCGGCATCGCCGAGATGCGGTACTGGTTTGCAGCTTCGTACGGGACGCCGAAGGTCTGGGCCAGTGCTTCGAGCTTCTGCGCCCGTTGACGCACGACCACGCCGCTCATTCCACCCATGTCCATTGGCACTGGCGCGTACTGGATACCCGCGCTGTGTGGATTCGTTGGCGCTTGTGTAGGGTATCCAGCGTGCTGCTGCGGTGGATAACTCGCAGCTTGTGGGGGCGGGGCGCCGCCATACTGCGGCTGATAACCCACGGCTTGAGGCGGTGGACCTCCAGCATACTGAGGCGGATAGTTCGGGTCTTGTGGAGGGTACCCTCCGCCGTACTGGGCTGGATACCCCACCGGTGGAGGTCCACCATACTGCGGCTGGTACGCGACTTGAGGTGGTGGGCCTCCAGCGTACTGGGACGGGTGGCTCAGCGGCTGCGGATCCTGCTCCGTGTCGGGGTAGTTGGGCTGAAGGTAGTAGCTCATGGCGAAGCGTGTGCGCGGTGGAATGCTGCGGCTGGAAGCAGGCGAATTGGATTCTGACTGCCCAAGGGCGTGATGAAGCGATGGCGGCCCACCGCCAATGACGGCGCCAGAGAGGTCTCGCTGTGTGACCACCGTGGCTGCCACGGTCTCACCTACGGACAGTGGCACCACTATGCAAGGAAGTGTTGCCCAAGCAGGTCCAACACACCTTTGCTGTGCAGCCGACGACTCGTAGGCGTCTACCCAAGCACGGACAGTCTATTACGATTGAACTGCGGTAGACGGGGAGGCTACGATCCACCGTGGACAAGCGCCGCTTGCTCGAAGGGAAGAGACTGTCCAGTGTCGCCAAGAAAAGCAAGGTGCTGACGAGATTTTAGACATGCTGGATATGGATATCCTTCAAGATTGTATTCTCCCATTATCACATTTCCGTTGTATATGCCTCTATAAAATCATAGTATGGTCAAATCAAGTATTTGTGGGGTCGAATAGAGAGATGGAAGCGGGTGGGATGTGACTCACATGACCTAACGTCAGGACGAGGACAATGTGTCCCGTGCAGCAACAGGCAATCTCACTGCGCACCCACTTGCGACGCATGCTCCCTCGTCCAGTGAACCCCATTGCACCCAGCGCTCGTGTGACACAAGCTCTCATAATCCAACGGGATGGCATCCAGTCACTCTCTAGATGCCCTCATATTGGATTACGAGGATCACGTGGTGGACTCCCTGACAACGAATCGATCTCGCAGTAAACCCCTCGCTACAGGCTGCCTGTCAGGCAGTGTCCCTCCCTCAGCGTGGTTACGTTGCATAATGATACTCGCAAACAGCTAACACGCAAGGTCCTCGACAGTCACCTCCATCGTCGACGGACTCCCCTCAGTATCTGGGAGTTGTGGCCTCCTAGTATTTGTGCTGGTTCTGTCGAGGGAAGAAAATCGGTGGGTTGTGAGAGGGCCTACGGTCATATCACGACTTGGATGACGTCGTCCCGTTCAGCAGCAGACAAGCTCACCACGCACCCATTTGCGTCGCATGCTTCTATCGTTCAGTGACCCCAAAGCACCAAGCGGCGCTCGTGTGACACAAATACTCGTATTCCAGCAGGAGCCCACTACGGCGATCCCCTCCACTTCAGTACACGGTCTTCCTCCCCCTCGCTAGTATCCCTACCTTTGGCAACACTACTTTGCATGTGCAACACTGCAATCGAGTGGAGTCCGTAAACAGCTAATTTGCAAGATCACCTCGACTCTCGCCTCCATGATTGAAGGACGTCCCCGCAGTCTCTGGGAATCGTGGCCTCCTTACGACAGGGCTGGAGGATCCCGCGTTGTTGCCCACAGCGTTTCATCGATGCCGACGAGTGGACGAGGGCCACTCGTACCGTGGGGAGCCACGCTATGGATGGATATTTGGCGACGGCGACGCCAGTCCAGAAACCGCAGGATGAGGGCTAAAACCGGTGTTGGCACTGGCCAGGCACGCAGCCAAACCACGCTCAAGAGCCCCATGAACGCCCGCTTGGAAGTGAGACCGCCTCTCCAAATGACCGGCATTTGAGTCGCTTGAACGGGGTTTAATTCTTCAATGAGATTGTCAAACCCATCGATGCACGTGACATCACCCTCCATGTCGACGTGGATCTTCCAGAGCTGGTGCTCGCTACTGAAGGATGTGAACAGCGACTCCAGCGCGATGGCGTTCTCTGTGTGGATGTGCTCGATCTCTTCGTCGTCGTACAGTGATCGCGGTGGACGTCCAGTGATGCGCTCCGTGCAGTTGTGCAGTCGCGTGCACCTTTGCATGCTATACGGTTTGAGACGGATCACCAAGATCCGAAGTGTCGACTTCCAGTGTCTGTCTCGAGAAATCATGGACAAGAAGTCCGACAAGCCTGTCGCGTCACGCATTGTGATGATGATGAAGGTGAAGTCTATTGAGTACCGAATTAACGAACTCTAACAGCTTTTCAAAGGCTCAGAGAGCCGGCTCCCGCGCTACCCGCGCAGTGTCTTGCCAATGAGAGAGATCTCCCTCTAGAAGGTCCTGTAGACCTCTGTGTTCCACCCGCTGGGTGGGATGGCGGACTTGGATGCTAGACTTGGAGTCCATTGCCACGTTCGCCATCAAGTCGGCCATCTTGTTGAAGGCCCTGATGTGATGATGCCATTGGGTGATTTGGAGTGTGTCAGCAAGCCTACGCGCGGTCGCGTATAACGGAAGGAGCTTGCGATTGACGGGTGGTCTGTGTTGCTGAAGTTGGCGCAGGATCAGCGCGCTGTCTCCAATCACCTCGAGGGGAGACCACTCTGCTCGCTGCGCAGCTTTGAGACCGACAATGAGTCCTCGGTACTCGGCTTGGTTGTTGGTGGTAGTTGGATTGATGTAGCTGATGGACGCACTCCAGACGATGGATCCTTGGCTGGCGTCGGGGTCCGTGGCAACAATCACCGCGCCTGAACCACCAGGACCAGGATTTCCGCGCGACCCGCCATCAAAGAAGAGCAGGTAACGATCCTTCTGAGGTTCCGCCTCCTGCACTCCGTTTGTGCGAGCATTCTCGGCCACGAGTCCTTCGTTGTCAACCGGTGTTTCTGCATACAGCGTGTAGAGGTCGCCAAGCAGTGGTCCACCGAGACTGCGGTGGAGGGGATCGTGAGAGAAGAGGTGGGCTAGTTGCCGAAGGCTCCCGCGTAGCGAGGACGTGTGAACGGCGACGGCGTGCCGGTAGGTCCACGCAAGCGCTGGGTCGTGCATGCCTTGCCTCCAACGCTGAATTGTCTGGAAGGTTGTGAGGACTTGCTGCTGCCACGCGCTGTTGAGCACCGGATAAACCGCAGACGTCGACCTATGGTCTGATGATGGGAGCCT
>JAADXB010000183.1:0-19987 GCA_023337495.1 Pythium diclinum | reverse complement strand
TCGTCGGTCGGTACGACGCGCAACTGCGCCAAGTATCCGATGCACTGGAGCTGACCTCGACGACTGACGACCCGGCGGTTATCGCGACGGCGAAAGCCGCACTTGCCGACTTCTTCTCTTCTGAGAGTACGCTTGGGCCGTTTGATCCAACCAAACCACAGACTCATCGTCAACGCCCGTTTGTGTACATGCTGTCTGGCAAAGGGCCGTCGAACGGTCTCTCGCCTGCACACTTCACGGTGGAAGAGGCCCGCGTGGCGTCGATTTTCACCCAATTCTGCACCGACAGCGACGGCGCGATGGAGTTGTATCTGTGCAAGACCAGATACCACTCGATGAACTCGACTCGCAGGGTCCCCACGTGGCATGGGACTCCATATCTCACGCAGAGTCTGGTGCTGCTGTCGCCATGGATGCAGCTCGCCACAGCCGAACCGCGTTCGACGATCCAGGTTTCTGGCTTCTTTGACGAAGACGAGAACCCCGCTAACGCCATGGCGAATGTGGAAGAAGAGGTCGCGCCGTGGGGGCTGTTTGAACGACCGGGATTCGAATTCGACGACCAGACGGGCACTGCAACGTGTGAGAGATGGCATGCGGGCACTGCATTAGTGCTTGTGCCCATTCAACTTCGCGGTCTCCTCGAGTTTGCTGGGAATGAAGACGCGATGCTCGACCACTGGCTGTCGCTCGTGGACTCGCACCCTTCACTGGCCGTCAGTGTGATGGAAGCTCTAGGCGGAGAGCTGAACGAGTGGACGCTCGGCGGTCCACTGGAGACACGAGTCCTCAACGGGATCAAGAAGCTTCGTAGTGTGTCTGCCCTCGTGGGTCTTCTTCGTTGTGGCGACTCGGTCGAGTACCAGCCAGCGATGCGCGACGCCGTGTCGGTCTTCACGACGGAGGAGCTTGTGGCCGTGTTGCGTAGCCTCTGGAGTCCTTCGAGCTCTAACTTTTCGAGCTGTCTGAACACCGTGGCGTCGATGCTGCACGACGAGACAGACGTTGCGCGGATCGCGCAGCTCCTGGACGCCCTTCCGATCCAACCTTCGTCGTGGCAAAGCTTCCGCCATCCGCCTGGCGCTGTCGACCAGACACACGAGGAGTTCGCGCGCTTGCTGCACGTCGCACTGCGTGTCTCGGTAGATCGTGCAAAGGCCCTCGCGACGGCGACTGGGAGATACAGCGCAAAGCCGGACGCAGTGACGATCGCGCGTGCAGTGCGCGAGCTTGTAGACTGGCACGGCGGGCCAAAGGCGTGTGGAGAAGACGTGCTGGAACTCGTCTGCCATGCGCACGCGCAGTTGGCTGCGGTGCTTCCTGAGATCCGCAACTTGCCGTATCTCCAATACTATTGGATGGGATGCGATGTAGCTGGCGACTGCGGCTTGTGCGAGCGTCTCAAGGCGTTTGTCAAGTCGAACGACGAGACGGCCGAGTTCGACAAGCTCTTGTGCGAGGCGCACTTTCTCGATCAACTGCAGCGCATGCACGCAATGAACACGTTTACGATGGAAGATGTCGAGGACGCTATGACGCCACGCATCCGCTTGACGAAGAGCTACGAGACGGACGACTTCAAGCAGGCGCAGCAGCACGCGATGGCTCTGCAGGCGCTCATGGCGCGTCACACCGCCCCGCCACAGTAGCGACAAGGTCATGGTGTACTTTCTCAAGTTAGGTGGTCCACACTATTTCTACTTTATGTTGCTTGATGGTAATGAATGTATGTCAACGTTGCGTAAGAGTGACTGTTGTTTTGTGGACCGGTCTGTCCTCTCGCGCAGTCGACGAGATCCCCCCAATCAAGAAGGAGGCATCACTAGCACCCCGAGCTCCTCGTGAAAATGGATCTAGCCAACGCCGAGAGCGCGCTGCGCACACTGAAGCACCGCCCGAAGGTTCAGGAAGGCGCTGTGGACACGAGCGCGGCGCTGCTGGAGCTGTTGGTGCAGCAGAAGCCGAGCAACGACACCTCAAAGGACGAGAATGCGCCGCCGGATAATGCGGCTTCTGACGCCGATAAGACGCGTGAGCTGCTGGAGCGCGGGCTCACGACGCTGCTCGTGTTCGGCAAGGAGCGGTGGGAGCCGCTCGCGGTGTTTGCTGTGGTCGTGCGCGACGTGCTGAACAACTTTCTGGACTTGGAGACCAAGGAGAAGCCGCAGGAAGCGCCGCTTTCACGAAGCTTTCTGGAAGACGTCGTCGCGTCCGTCGTGCGCGACTACCTGGAGCACTGGGAGCCGCGTGTACGTATGAGCATCGCGCGCCTGCTGGGTGCGTTGGCGCGATTCGACCTCGTGTGGGCCACCAAGAGCTTCACGCCGCTGGTCGTCGAGTCGGTGCAGTGTAACCTCACACGGTCTCCGGACTTTGAAGAGACAGGGTTCGAAGAGTTCGATGACAACGTGAGTATCAACGGCATGGAGTCGCCTACGGGAGGATCGCAGGCCGGCACGCCACGCACGCCGTCGACGCCGCACCGCCTGGACGACGTGAGTGGCTGGAAGGCGCTGGAGAGCTCGCTGTCGGCCTTCAAGTACATCCTGCGAGGCGCGCGCGACCAGTTCCTGGTGCTCAAGGCGGACGGCTCGGGATTCCAGTATCTGACCGCGGAGATCTGGGAGATCGTGTCCACCAAGTCGGTGTTCCACATCAACCGCCACGTGCGTGTGGTCGGGCTGGACATCCTCTCGGCTCTGTGTGACGTCGCGCCGGAGGGTTTCTTGGAGACCCACAAGACCAAGATCACGGACGTGCTGGCCAAGTGCGTGGTGCGTGGCATGCAGGACAACTGGAGCCAAGTGCGATACGCTGCGTGTATCACCACGCGTGCCTTCCTCACCAAGCTCACGGCTGCGGCGCGTGAAGACTACTACGGCGTGCTCGTGCCGCGGATCTGTTTGAATCGATACTACGTCGCTGAGCGTGTCCAGAAGCACTCTCAGGAGACGTGGCGCACGCTCATGGGCGACCACGGACGCGAGATCGTCGCCAAGTACGCGCAGCAGATCGTGGACTACTACATCGAGATGACCAACCACAGCGTGCGGGAAGCCGCGTGCCACAGTATCGCCGAGCTGGCCACGAAGGTCGACAAGAACGCTGTGCGTCCCCACGTGCCGCGGCTTCTGGAGGCGCTGCTGTACTCGTTCCGCGACAACTCGTTCCTCGTGCGTGACGCCGCATGTCTGGCGTCGTCGCACTTTGTGTTGGCGTTCCCTGAGGAATCTAGAGACGCGCTCGACCAGCTCTACGAGCTGTGGATCGACCACTTGTCCGACGAGATCTGGTCCGTGCGTGAAGACGCCGCCATCGCATTGGGCAACGTTATTCGCGCCTACGGTAAGGAAGCGATCGACAAAATCACTGTCGTCGCCGAGGATTTCATCGGCCGTGCCAAGACGCAGCCAGCGATGTCCCAACACGAACACGACGAGAACTGCAAGTCCCACAAGCAGCACACGAGCAAGCAGGCGTTTTCATGCTGTTCGTTCGAGCCGATCAACGACCAGCGCCACGAAGACCGCGAGAAGCAGCCCTGGGAGCACACGGACGGTGCCATCTACTTGATTCGAGAGCTGTGTGCCGTTGCCCCCGAGTCCGGACTCAAACTGCTGCCTTTGGTGGCGGATGTGGCGATCCTGCGTCATTTCCCACAGACCGCGACGCTCCAGGAGACCGTGTGGAAGCAGCTTCCGCTCATGTGCGACGCGCTGGGCAAGAGAGTGTTCAAGCAGTACCTGGAGTTGTTCCTGGATCCGCTGGCGTTCACGCTTCAGGGTTCCAACCGACTCGCCAGGTTCGCGGCACGAGACTGCGTCGCCCAGCTCAGCAAGCAGATCGGCCCCAACATCTTCCTCGGACGACTCCAGGCCAACCCCACGTGGATGGAGATCATCGCGCCCGTCGTGCCCACGCAGCCGCCGTACTGAGACCTTACAAAACACGAGGGTGAGACCTAAAAGCCGCAAGGAAGACGTGCATTTACCCGCTAAATGATTGATTTTGTCAGAGCGTTTTGTCCTCTTTGGAGTCTTCAGTGATTTGAGTGGGAGCTCGTGGCGGAAGTGGTCGGAAAGCCCCCGTCTTGTTGATGTAGCTCCACGTGTACTCGGAGCCCGAGAGGAACGTCGTCGTGCCCACGACACCACTACAAAATCCAAGTACAACACCATTAGTAGAGCATAATACACGCAGAAGAAATACAGAGGAACGTACAAGAGCATCTGCAGGGCCTGGTCGCCTGGGATCTGCCACGCGGCGTTGGTGAGCGCGAAGCCGAACATGGCGAACTGCAGCGCCGTGTTGGCCTTACTCAGCAGCGACGGCTCGACCGAGAACGCGCCGCTGTCCGTGGTGTCGAAGAACGCCGAGTCGGCGGCCTTGGTCTTGAGGCGGTGGTAGAACGTGCCCGAGACCAGCAGCACGTCGCGTCCAAAGACCAATCCGACCAACGGCCACGGCAGCAAACCGGACGACAGCATGCTGAGGGACAGCGTGCCGATGAGAAGCTTGTCGGCGAACGGATCCAGGAACGAGCCAACAATCGACTAATACAGAGAGTAAGAGTAGGATATCAGTCAGGTGAGCGAGCTGGGGGTATAGTGGGATCAAGAGAGCGAGAGAGATGGCGGACGTACCTCCTGCTTGAATCGGCGCGCGATGAAGCCATCCAGCCAGTCCGACAGACCCGCCACGGCAAGAACTACACACATACACAAGCACAGTCAGCACCGTACACAAACTTACAAACTACCAGAAGCACGCACCTCCGACAGCGGTGGTGTAGGAGCCGCTGTAGATGAGGTAGCCGAGGTACGGCGTGGCCACGATGCGCGCCATGGTGATGACGTTAGGCACGTTCAGGACCTGGTGCAGCGCGAGCTCCTTGGCGCGCTCCACGTCGGCGCTCACCAGCTCCTTGGCCCGCTCCACGTCTTCCTTCAGCTTCTTCCGCAGAGCTGCGGGCGTGAGCTTCTCCTTCTTGGGCTCATTGTCGTCGTCTTTCTGGGACGAAGTGGTCGAGAGGAACCGCCACTGAGAGGCGGTATTGCGTGGCCGATTCCGAGCCGATTCGGACGCGAATCGCACGAGAGAAGAGCGGGATTCACGCGTAGTGGAGCTGGGTATCCGGACAGCCACGGAAATTCTCTCTAGCTGCCGTAGCGGCGTCATGGCGGCACGCGGATGCAGCAGCGCCAGCATCATGACCAGCCACGACTTCACAAACGATGGAATTTGGACGTGCAGGTCAAACCAAGTGTGCAATCGCACTTAGTCGGAATGCTCCCGCTAAGTACGCTTCAGGATAGTGACCGGTGGATGAGATGTCACTAACTGCGTCATCTTGACGAAGCTCATGATGGAGAAGGGTGATTGATTAGTTTGTATGGATAGCGGTATGGCGCACACATCGACACTATGAGAAGCGCCTACCGCCTCACAGCGAAGGAATACATTACTACTATGGCTAGCGGTCTTGTTCTGCGTGGTAGTGTTCTCCGCAGCGTCACTAGTGTGGTGTAATCGCTTGGGGGGTCTTGCTGCGAAGTGTGGTTTTTCTAATTCGACGACTTGCCGCCCTTGCCCTTGTAGACCTGCTTGCCGTGGGTCCATGGCACGTAGTTGTGCTTCCACATATGCTTGATCTGGCGCTTCATGGTGAGCGTGAAAAGCGCGATGAAGTACACGAGCAGGATCGGCCAGAACACCGGAATGTCGAACGCGCTGCTCAGCGTCATCAGCAGCGAGATGAACGTCGCCTTGGCGGTCGAGTACCAGAATTGGAACTCAGGCACGCGGCGCACAAACGGTCGGAAGTCCTCGCTGAGCTTGGATGGAAGCAGGGGGCCGTCGTTCTCCGCATCAATCTGCACACAAATCGCCACAATTCCCCATTACTTTCACATGGTGGATATCGATAATCAGTTGCAAGGGACTGGGTTTCGTACCTGAGGCGAGAGGAACCCGATGAAGAGGTTGAGCAGGTAGATGCCCAGGCCGTAGGTCACGATGTGGAAGGCGTTGAGCGTGAACACGCGCAGCAGGTAGATCAGCAGCAGAAACGCCGCGAACGCCCAGCGTCCGTACACGTGGATGGTCGAGCGGTCCAGCAAATGCTGCCACTTTCTACACAAACGCCACCATAGTCACACCGTCAGCATCTCACATACATACTACTACAGGGAAGCTGCTCGACTGCCAAGCGCATGCAGACACGAGGGGATCGGATCGATCCCCTCGCATTATTACATCGGTCCACATGCGTAGTTCTTCGCCTTTAGTCCAGATCTTTGCGGTCTAACCGGGAAGACGAACGTACCTCTTGAGGGAAGAGCTCACGCGCGCCACGAAGGGCGGCTCCGTGAGCCCCTGGGAGTCTCCGGCCGATGGCTGCATGGTCGCGTCGCGGGCGTCGGCTTGGTCGCGGGTCGAGTTGGGAGCTTGAGCTGCCGCCGCGTTGCGCTCGGTGCTGATTGGGGGAATCTTCCCTTTGGACTGGGAAACCGTTTTTTAGAGGGAGAAACCGAACTTGTATACCGCGTGTATACTACATTAGCGTGTAAATGCGACGTCGTACCGTATAAACGATATCCACAATACCGCTAATCTGGACTTCAACATGCAACTCCTCTTCTCGCGACGCTTCACGCCTCCAGCAGCGCCTCCAGAGCCACCAGCTCTGCCTTCAGGTCCATATAGGCGTCGTCTTCGTAGCTCTTGGTGATCCGGATGCGTGGTGGCTCCCTAGCGTCGTCGACGTCCTCGACTGTGAACTTGTCCGCGGCGTTCATTCGCTGGAAACGGTCGAGAAAGTGCGCCTCACACTCGCGCTTATCAAACTCGGCAGCCTCCTCCGTCGACTTGATGAACGCTGCCAGACGCTCACATCGACAACATGGCCACTCGTGGCAGCCCGCTGTGAGCTGGTAACTGTACGGAAAGTTACGGGTCTCCGGTTGTGTCGCCACCAACTGCGAATGCGCATGTCGGACGATCTCGAGGACCTCCTCACTGCAGGCGTGGGGTCCACCACTCCAGTCAACCAGCACACGAGCCGCACGCGCGATCGTCACCGCTCTCGGCCCGTAGTTGGTCGTGGCTAGTGTCTTGGCTTGATCCACCGACACACGAAGCGCGACTCGCACTACGCGAGCAAACTCCTCTGCCGTCTGATCAACGAAGCCACGAGGGTACTCTTGGGCGCTCCACCACGAAGGAGCCAACGGCACAGCGTCCAGAAGCAGCGTGATACGCGTTACGTCTGCTTCTTCGTGCAGCATCGACGCCACAGTGTTCAGGCGGTTCGTGTACCCCGTGCAGTTGGGGTAGTACACGCCTTTGTGGATGCGGCACAGCACCGAGACCAGCTCCTCCGTGGTGAATACAGACACGGCATCACACATCGCCGGCTGGAACCCAATGAAGCGGCAGCATTTGAGAAGAGCCAAAAGCGCCGGTAGACTGCGAAGCTTCTTGATACCTTGAAGGACTCGCGCCCCGAGCGGACTGCCGAGCGACCACACACGCGGTGTTTCACCAATCGCTTCCATCACACTCACAGCGAGAGAAGGATGCCAGTCCACGAGCGCCAGCCAGTTCGTGAGCATCGCAGCTTCGTCGCCAGCAAACTCGAGCTGTGCACGCAGCCGAATAGGCAGAAGCACCAACGCTGTGCCCGTGTGCCAACTCTCACGGGTCGAAGTGCCCGTGTGGTCGTCGAATTCGAACTCCGGCCGTTCAAAGAGCCCCCACGGCGCGACTTCTTCCTCCACGTTTGCCAAGGCACTCAACCAGTTGTGTACGCCAGACACTTGGATAGAAGCGGACGATTCACTGCGCGGATACACCTCCCACGGTGACAGAAGCACGAGCTTCTGCGTGAGAATGTGCTCATCGTCATAGCCCAAGACTTCGCGCGTGTAACCCACCGAGTGGAACTTGGTCTTGCACATGTACAGCTCCATCGTACCGTCGCTTTCGGTGCAAAACTGAGCGAGAATGGAAGCCACGCGCGCCTCTTTGCCGCTCAAACCCTCAGACGAGAGATTCTTCGACGAGAGCATGTACACAAACTTGCACACGCGATGGGTCTCGGGTCTTGTTCGCTCAAACACCGCTGCCTCGGTCTCTGGTGTGAAGAACTCGGCTAGCGCGGTACGAACGGTGGCAAAGGATTCCGTGTCATCGGTCTCAATAGCCTGCTCCAGTGCACGTGATACCTCACACAGTCGCATATCGTACTTCCCGACGGCCTCACGCACAGGCGGAGAAGCCACAGCTTCGGCTTCGGCCTGGTGCTGCATTGTATTGCTGATGGGATCTCGCTTGTCGATGCGACAGTTGCAGATTTCGTCTAGAAGGCGTCAACCAGAACCTTCTCAATCGTGGATGATGGTCTGTTCTCTTTCTCTCCGTCGCGTCGCAGCCTTAACGAGAGCTTCTCCGAATACCCCTCACACACCGTCCTCGAAATGCTCATTTTCGATATCGGCAGCGAGTGAGAAGATGTGGGCCAGCGGTTTTGACTACAGCTACGGTGCCAACGTCAAAGCAACGCGGAAGGACGGCGACAACAAGCGGGCTTACGATGAGGACGGAAACAGAATTCCAGTGGTCAAGGTGGACCCAGAGGAGGACGACGCGTACGACGCACGGCTTCGCAAAGTCTCCAAGTCACTCAAGAACGTGGCACCACCGGGGGGCTTCTTCGTGAATGGCGAACGCACGGTCTTCCCACTGCCAGTGATGAACGTGGTTGGCTTGGGCGACTTGGTAGCGCCAGCGACTGAGGCAGTGATGAAGGAGTTGATTGCTCAGTGCCAGTTGGCGCCCTACGGCCATGGCGAGAAGACGCTAGTGAACACCGATGTCCGCAACACGTGGGAGCTGTCCGTCGGCCAGTTCCTCCTGCCCAACTCCGCGTGGTCGGCATTCGTCAAGGATGAGATCCTGCCATCGATTCGTGTGCCGCTGGGTATCGATGATACCGTGAAGATGAAAGCCAAGCTGTACAAGATGCTGCTGTACGAGGCCGGTGGCAAGTTCGAGAAGCACCAGGACAGCGAGAAGGAAGATGGCATGTTCGGTACGCTGGTGATTGTGCTGCCTGGCCACTTCGAAGGCGGTGAGCTCGTCGTCCACGATCCATCAACAGCCCAAGACGTGTCGTCCAGTGAAGCGGCAGACACAAAGGCCTGCGTGTGGAACCCTGCGTCGATGGATCCGTTTGCAGTCAAGTATGCGGCGTTCTACGGCGACTGTCCGCACCAAGTCAAGCCAGTGACCAAGGGCTACCGCCTGTGCCTGACGTACAACCTGGTGAATGTCACGGAGAGTGGGTCGGTGCCTCGCTTTGGTGGCAACCATCCGTTGTACGCGACGCTCAAGGACGCTTTGTGTGAGTTCTTCAGGGAGAAGCAAGCTGCGCAGTCGAAGAGCCGGCGCCTGGGCGCCGACGGGACCAAGGAGGCGTGTGGCTTTGATATCACCAAGCCAGAGACCCACCGTCAGTGCAAGTTTGTGTACGTGCTGGACCACAAGTACACGAAAGCTGGTCTGTCGTTTCGCTACCTCAAAAACAAAGACGCGCTCGTGGCCGACTGCCTTGCCCGCTTCTGTGCGGAGAGCAACAGCGCGTTTGGGCTCTATTTGAGCAAGATCAAATACGAGTTTGAATGGCGAGGTGGCGATCTGGGTGAATACGACAGCGAAGACGAGGAAGGCGGTGAAAGCGGAGACCTTGAGAAGCAGCTGAAGCTTTTGAGTCCCTGGGTTCCTCATTGCAGCGACACAGAGAGCATCGAGGTCGGCACCGAGAACTCGTGGGAGAGCCAGACTGGTGAGCCGAAGTCGGAAGTGGCTCCGGTCGGCATGTTCGACTGCAAAGCGTTCGAATTCGACGGTAAAAATGAACAACACTACACGGGCAACGAAGGCGCCTTGCTGGAGAAGTGGTACGAGTCGGCTGCGTTGCTTGCGATGCCAGTGTCAGTCGCCATTAAAGCCCAGCTCCCCGTCGATGCGGAGCCAGTGTTCGAGCGATGGGTGTCGCTGGTGGACACTGACCCGAGCAAAGCGCTTCTGGGGACTCGGGGCTTCGAGAATGCGTGGCTCGACAAGTGGTCGCTCACCAGCGAGACCGGTGTGAAAGTGCTCGAGGCCGCTAAGAAGCTGCACAGTCTCGACGTGGCTCGCTGCCTCGTGACGAGTACAAATCGCATGGGATACCAGCCGAAGCTGCGCGAGGTCGTGGCTCCATTCGGCACTGAGGCCGTCGCGGCGATGTGCAAGTCGATCTGTCACACATCGGTGAAGACGTACGAGTACCATGACACGTATAGGGGTGTGCAGTGTAAGTTGACTTTGGTGACGAGTCTGCTGGGTGACGTGAAAGATGGCAACATCATCGCATCGGTGCTGGATGCGGTTGGAGTCAAAGCCGGGCAAATGGCAGGCTGCGAAGCGGACAGCTACGGCCGTGCACTCCTGATGGCCACGCGCGTGTCGGTGGATCGAGCGAAGAAGCTTCTGGATCACAACCACGTCGAACACTTCGTCAAGACGGCGGTGCCAGCGATCCAAAGCCTGGCGACGTCGTGCGATGAGGAAGAGTGGAAGACTGTGGAAAAGATCGTGAGCTTTGCGATCGACCAGCTCACAGCCAGCGAACCAGCGATCAAGAAGCTCGCATACAAGCACGCGAACTTCCAATGCAGCAACTGCAAGTTCTACGGCTGCTTGTGCTCGTCGCTCAATGATTTCTTGACCGGCGGTGCTGACTCCAAGACATTCAGCGCGGGCAGCGTCCAGCGTCTTCAGAAGTCGGGGTTTGAGGGGATGCTGAGGATCGAGCCAGCGGGTGGAAATTCAAGCTCGATGTTGGTCACGAAGACGTACGAGTCGAGTCTGATGCTCAAGTCCCGTAGCGAACTTGAAGCTCTGCGCGAGATACTGGCCAAACGCTCGGCGTAGGTGAGAGCCGCGTGGCTTTGCAGGTTACAAGTGTCAGAGAGGGTTGGCGTTGGAGGTTACTCTGCTGCTTGCATGCATGGTTTATTGACATTGCGTATTGGAATTGAGTCTCAGGACACTGTGTCGTGAGTTGAGCCTACCCAATAAGTGTGTGCTGGTGGGATACGCTGAGAGGCGACGGGGGAAACGAAGCCATCAATCAAAGCCTTCAAGAGAAGCTGCAGAGTCTCGACGTGGTTCGCTGCATCGGCGGCTACTCGAGATGTACGCGCCAGCCCGGCGGCTCGCGGATGCACTGGGTGTTCAGCAGTGGACTCACCACCGGCGCGCCTACAACAGCATGGCTGACGCAGCGGCCAACTTGGCGATGGATGCGGCCGCCAGCAGCCAAGTCCACCACCCCACCGACCGAGATGAACACGCGGCCCTCGCGGCCCGCCTCCATTGGCAAGAACGACACGTAGCTACAACGTAGTTTTCTCCCTGGCGAACCAGCCGGCTACTAGACTCTAAACAAGAAGTTTAATAGACCTCATCTCATCATCGTTCGCTGCATCGTGACAAGTACGAGTAGCGTGGGTTTCCAACTGAAGCGGCGCGAATTCGTCGCACCA
This sequence comes from Pythium diclinum, assembly GCA_023337495.1. Classification (NCBI taxonomy): domain Eukaryota; phylum Oomycota; class Peronosporomycetes; order Pythiales; family Pythiaceae; genus Pythium; species Pythium diclinum. The sequence continues at coordinate 8,396 of JAADXB010000183.1, read as the reverse complement.
TTCGGCGCTGAGGCAGTCGCGGCGATGCGCAAGTCGATCTGCGAATCGTCTGTGGAGAGGAACGAGTACCAGGAGACGTCCGGTGGGATGCAGAAACTGTTGTTGACGCGAAAGATCCGAACATCATCGAATGGCTGCTGGACGCGATGCGAGTTGAAGCCAAGCACATGGCAACATTCACAACTACGCTCGTGTACTGCTGATGGCCTCGCGCGTGTCGGTGGATCGAGCGAAGAAGCTTCTGGATCACAACCAAGTCGAACACTTCGTCAAGACGGCAGTGCCAGCGATCCAAAGCATGGCGACTTCGTGCGATGATGAAGATTGGGAGGCTGTGGAAAAGATCGTGAGCTTTGCGATCGACCAGCTCACAGCCAGTGGATCAGCGGTCAAGAAGCTCGCGTACAAGAACGTGCACGCCCGATGCGATGGCTGCCGGTTCTACTACTGCCCGTGTGGGCCATTGAATGACTTCTTTGACAGCAGCGCTGACTCGAAGACATTCAGCGGAAGCGAGGTCAAGGCTCTTCAGAGCTTGAAGCACGGCAAGCTGCTGAAGATTGAGCCGGAGGACACGAAGTCGAGCTCGGTGCGGGCACGAAGACATACGAGTCGAGTCTGATGCTCAAGGTCCGTGATGAGCGCGAGGCTCTGCGTGAAATACTCGCCAAACGCACAGCGTTGGTAGGGGGTGAGTGTGCGTGAGTGAGCCGACTGATGAAACGGTTGATGCAAGTGTACCCATCATAACCGATGAGTCAAGTTTGGCTTTTCGTGGGGAAAATGGTCTTGTGGTGCCGCGGAGAGCTCTCTAAGCAAGCAGGAACACGAGCGAACTTTCTGGTATTGTAGTCATGCAGTTGTGCGGTTCGTGGCGGCGTTGTGAGCTCACAAACCTTGAGTTCGCACCGCCGGAAGTACAAAATGCGGGCTCCTAATGAGACGAAATTCATGACACAGTGACGTTATGATGGATACTTTCCTATTTAATTGAATATACCTTGGGTAATGAATGCTCGGTAGTTCATTTTCAAGTTCTAGAGAACTCTATAGATGGACATACATCAAGAAATGGATTGTTCGCGAAAGTTCGTGACGGAACTGGGACAGTGAAGCGTTGCACGTAAACTATTCTGCTTCTGATTGGTCGAAGGGGCTTCATCGACACACGCCTTTGACCCAGACGCGCGTGCCTGCAACCAACCCGACATGCAGCTGATCAAGGGGTAGGGCTCACTGCTGGCTTCTTCCCTCCGTTATCAAATGCCAGCCATCAAACCTCCAAAGTCAGCTTCTTTCCTTACCTTACAAATATCGTTCAGTAGAGGTTATCATGTGATAGCAGAGGTGAATGTAATTTACCTGAGGAGTGGGCCATGGAAACACGCCAGGAGAAATGATGGACCCTCCCACCGAACGGGTGTTGCTGTTGCCTCAGCATGCGCGGCAATGGCGCGGGCGGGCATTCCGTGACGATCATCCATCCCCCGGCATCATCGTGCGTCCCACTCGCTCGAGCCTTTGTCGTCACACCGTACTCTGCGGTGACGCGCGCGCATCCCACAGACAAGCCACAGGCTACAGGCCACACGCGGTGCCTGAGCTCCACGTCGCAGTCCAGAGACCGCCGGAATTCGAGCGGCTCCTGCGTGCCGTTGCCGCCATTCCCCATCACTCCACGCGCATTGCCCTTCCACTCAAGTCAAGTCAAGTCAAGTGGTCTACAGTAGTGACTGGACAGTGAGCTGCTCGCCTCAAGAGATCTTGTCTGGCTATAATTACCCCAAGGATCGCGAGAAGCGTACATGTGTGAAGGCGTCATGGGCGTCGACTCGTTCTGCGTTGCTGACCACCACGTGGTGGGCAAGACACATGATCGTCTGGAAACCAAGGCAGGCGCCACGACAGCCGAGCGTGAATCCCCCACTGCAAGCAGTTGCACCATTCGCGTGGAAGAGGCGGCGATGCCTGAGACGAGCAAGCGCTTCTTCACGTCGATCACTACCAGCGTAACGACTACAGCGATACCAAAGGACGCACCCACAGCAGAGAACAAGCCGGTCGTGGTGGAAATGGAGGACGTGCCGTGCTTCCCTGCGTGTATGCAGGACGACAACCAGAAGACGGTGAAGATCGTCGCAGCCGGTGGTGACGACGCTGCGGAGGCTGCGACGCCTCGCGCTGGACGCCGCTCCCGCCGCAACTCGCGGCGTCTGAGTATGGACAACCAGCGTGATAGCATGGGCGACGACCCGTCGTTTGACTTGGAGGACGTGGCGCAAGGCGTGCTGTCGCCTGTGGACTACAGGACCCACGCGGCGCCGCCAGGAAGCATCGTCGTCGACTATGATGAAGGCATGCCCGTGCGAAGTCGAACGGCGCTGCTGCGGGACGCGACCATCGACTTGCCCGTCCCACCACCAGTGGACTGTGCGCCGACCGCGTGTAACCCATTGGATCTACTGGCCTTTGAAGAGCTGTCCATCGACGACGGCGTCGCCAAAGACCGGATACGCCCACGCCTGGGCAGCGCGAGCCAGCCTAAGACACCATCGGGTAGTCGACGAGGCAAGAGCGTCGTTCTCTCCAGTACCAGCGTTCCCGTGGCCCTTATTGAGCCTGTGGCCGTTGCCAAGAAGCCGTCCACCGCCAAGAAGGCTCAGGAAGAGGAGCCGATCCAGGAGCGCTGCTCTACCCTCCACAAGCTCTGTCTGTGTGAGGTTCGGTTGCACAAGTCGACCGAGTCGTGCTGGCTCGTGGCCAACAACTCGGTCTACGACGTCACGGGTCTGCTCAGCTCTCACCCAGCGGGTCCTCGCTCCATTCTGCGCAAGGCTGGCGGCACGGACTGCACGAAAGACATGAAGTTCCACTCGAAATCGGCGCGTAACATGCTGGAAAAGTGCTTCATCGGCAAGCTCGTGGCGTGCGGACCAGACCCCGTCGACGGCGGCGACAGCCCGGCCTGTACCATTATGTAATCCGTCGCGTAGCGTCGTGTGCTAGACACCCACCGTCCCACCATAGCATTCATATGAACCCCAAACACCAATCCGTACAATACTCGTACCATACAAATACACCACGAGAAGGAGAAGGCTCCCATTGTATTCATGACGTGCATTGAGCAAGACGTCTCAGTTTCCTCTAAGATATGGACAGCACCATATCTAATTCCTGTCTGTCTCCTATTAGATCACTTCTGATTGGTTGAAATTCAAGCTAGTGGCGGGTTTCCCAACATCTCCCAAATGCGTGACAACATCCCGAGTCCACGCGATGGCTTCGCTCGATGACCAGCGCGTGAGTGTGGCATGCTTCCGCTGAACAGCCACCACCAACGCATGCGCCATGCTGAGCAGCACTACCAGCCTTCTTCTTGCATCGCTCGGTCGCGAATCCGCTTCACAAGGCGTGGATGTTTCTTTGACTTCTCTTCCCCTTGTGGTCGTGGTAAATGCGAGAAGACCAGGAGCAGGAGGACGTCGCAAGCGACATCTACGGCGCTTCGTGTGGGTGGAGAGAAAGTGGATCTTGTGCCTCGCTTGGTCCATCCAAGAGACTGTGTCCGTTTGATGCTTCTCGAGTTGATGGTGTGAAGAGACCACCTTGCGTCGCGTCTCAACGGCCAGTTCTCTGTGGTTTCGCCGTGGCCTCTCGCATGCCGAGATCAACGAGGGAGAGAGGTTTTGCATGCGCTTTGCCACTTTCCATTCAAGATTCCAGGTCACAAGCCAACTGAAGATCAATGGCGACTCCAACGAGCGCGCATCGCGTAGGAAACGTGCAGACTCACGCCTCTGCTGCGGCCGAAGACACAGCCTCCGGCGACCACGAGATGCGGCAGGAAGGCGAAGAAGACGCTGAAGAAGACGCTGAAGAAGACGCTGAAGAAGACGCTGAAGAAGACGATGAAGAAGATGATGACGATGGCACTGATGACGATGAGGAAGACGGCAGCGACGAAGCTGTGGCTATCGACGAGAACGACGAAGAAAAAGAACTCCGCGTGGTGTCGGAGGCGCTTGCGAAGGTTCGTCCACCGGGAGATTTCTTCGTCTGCGGCAAGCGCGCGGTGTTTCCTCAGCCTGGCATCGTCGTCCAAGACTTCGGAGACGTTGGGCTTCCGCTTGCCGGTGAGGCAGCCAAGGCGTTGATCAGCAAGTGCCACTTGGCGCCGTATGGGCTCGGCGAGCAGACGCTAGTGGATACGCAAGTGCGGAACACGTGGGAGGTATCGGCTGACCAGCTTCAGCTTGAGAACTCTGCGTGGGACACGATGATTCAGGCGGACATCCTCGCATCGTGCCGTGTTCCATTGGGCATTCCAGAGGAGACGCAAGTCCGAGCCAAGCTGTACAAGATGCTGCTGTACGAAGCCGGCGGCAAGTTCGAGAAGCACCAAGACAGTGAGAAAGAGGACGGCATGTTCGGCACGCTCGTGATTGTGCTGCCAGGCCGCTTTGAAGGCGGTGAGCTGATCGTCCAGGATCCGTCAGCGGCATCCTCGATGAGTGGAGTGCCCGCCGATGGTACGGCGAAGTCGCACGTGTGGGATCCTGCGGCTGCAGACCCGTTCGCGATCAAGTACGCGGCTTTCTACGGCGATTGTCCTCACGAAGTCAAGCCGCTGACGAAAGGCTACCGGTTGTGCTTGACGTACAACCTCATCAACGTCGACCCTCAAGCCAAGCTCCCTCGATTCGACAGTAATCACGTGCTGTACGAGGCGTTGAAGCAAGCGCTGTGCCAGTACTTTTGGGAAGTACCGACCACAAGCACCAAGCGGCAGCGTCTCGATGAAGATGGTTCAAGCGAAGCCGGAGCAACGAATGTCTTCGATGTCGAGACCCAGTACTCTACGCTGCTCGCGAGTGTTCTCAGCCACAAGTACACGAAGACCGGCCTGTCGTTCAAGTATCTGAAGAACAAGGACCAACTCGTGGCCCAGTGCCTTGCGCGGTTCTGCGAGGAAACCGATGGCGCCTTCACGCTGTACTTGAGCAAGCTGCGCTATCGATTCAACTGGCACGGCGACGAAGAGTCGTGGTACGATGGTAAGAGCGAGAAGGGCGTCACGCGTACGCTCACGCTTTTGTATCCTTGGACCAAGTACGGCGATGTCGACGACGACAAATCCCAAGATGATGACGCTGAGATGCCTTCAAGTGTGCCGTCAAAGTGGGACGACGATGGCCTGGAGGTCGATCCAGCCACGCAAGTCGCACCCAAGGGCATGTTTTCGCGCCCAAAATTTCGATTTGACGGCGAGAACGAGCAGATGTACACGGGCAATGACGGCGCGAACATTGAGAAGTGGTACTCATCAGCTGCGCTCGTGCTGGTATCGCTGAAGCAAGATGCAGAATGGACTTTCACAGACGATACGACGGATGCGCTGAAGGTGTTTGTCAAGACGTGCAAAAGCAAACCGTTGGCGCATGCACGTGCGATGGCTGCGGTGTTTAGTGACGTACCTCAGAAGTGGTCACTTCTCAGCGACGAAGGTGTGGAAGTCATTGAAGCCCTCGACAGCCTGGGCAGTGTCGAGCTCCTCAAAAACATTCTAGCGAGCTGTTCGTCGGTGGAGTTCCAACCAAAGCTTCGCTGCCTCGTGGACAAGTTCGACGTTGGCACTATCGTTGACATGCTGAAGGCGCTTGACAAAATTTGGACCGACTCCGTCTACGAGAAGTTTGTGCACTGCAACCGTGTGAACCTCGTGGCATCGATGTTGGATGGCGTGACGGATGTCGCTTTGATCGGGTCCATTTTGGACGCTGTCACGATTGCTCCCCAGTATGCTGAGCCTGCGGATTTCGACGCCTTAGTGCTGAGCGATCAGGACACCCACCCCGAAGTGTACGCTCGCATCCTACGCCTGGCGTTCATGGTGTCTGTTGATCGTGTGAAGGCGTTGTTGCAGACCCCGTCACCTCGAACTCTGGTTACAGTCGTTGTCCCGGCGGGTTTGCTGCTGCTTAAGGACCTCGGCGCCGGTGCCGATTCTGCTGCGGCTCAAGCGATTGTCCATCACCTCCGTGTTTTGTTGGAAGCTGCTCTGGTGCCGCTTCGAAACTTGGCCTTCGCCATCACCATGCCATCCTACCTCTACAGCAGCGAACGTGTTCCTTATGAGAAGCTGAATGCGTTTGGTGAGTCGGACGACGTTTCCGTGGAGTATGAGAAGACGGGGTTCGAGTCGACGATCCAGCCACTTCTGAAGAGCAAGAACTGGATGGCGCGTGTGATCGTTGAGCCACTCGAGACGACCGTGCGAGTGACAAAGATTTACGAGTGCAAGGCACTGGTCAAGGCGAAGGAGCAGTTGGTGACCCTGGCCAAGATGACGACCGGAGATGGCAAGTGATGGCTTGTGAGTAGCGCGATTGCATATTCTATCACATTTTTCTCTTCCCCGAAGTTCATTGTGCGGGTCAAGGAAACAATCAACTAGTCAAGTCAACGAAAACAGCAGTAAGAACCTTGCCTTCTCAAACACCATTTGATGGTTCTAACTGTCGTTCTACGTATTCTCTCTAGGACCTTGTCGCTCTGCCCAAGATCTATTGAGAAAAAGAAGTCGTGCCACATCTCGGCTCTCACAGCCTCCGACAACCCAATGTGTTCGTGCCCACCCACTGCTCAAACGCTCATTCCACAATCCGATCGGAGCAGCACGCACCAAGCGACACCATGGCCGAGCCAGCACAAGACGACTGAACCACCAGCGGAAGACGTTGAAATGGACGCAACCGCAAACGTCTCCAACAACGATGTCAGTGGCGGCTCGAAAGCCCCCAGCGAGGAAGGTGAAGACTCGGAGGATGACTCGGAGGAAGACTCGGAGGATGACTCGGAGGAAGACTCGGAGGAAGACGCCAGTCAAGCCAGCCGAGGCGAAGACAACAGCGACGCTGATGAGAAGCCGCCCAAGAAGACATGGTTCGACGAGCGGCTTAAAGCAGTGACCAATGCACTCAAAGATGTCGAGCCTCCCGGTGCGTACGTCGTCGACGATATCCGTGCGGTCTTCCCCCAACCAGCTATCACAGTCGAAGGTTTGGGTCCAGTCGCGTTGCCTGTGGTCGGTGAGGCCGCGAAAGCGCTTGCTGCTAAGTGCCACTTGGCTCCGTACGGTCACGGGGAGAAGACTATCGTCGACACCGACGTGCGCAACACGTGGGAGCTGTCGGCGGACCAGTTTCGCCTCGACAATCCAAACTGGAACAAGTTCATCGAGGAGCAGGTGGTGCCGGCGTGCCGTGTGCCGCTAGGTATCCACGAGAGCATCCAGTACGAGGCGAGGTTGTACAAGTTGTTGTTGTACGAGGCTGGTGGCAAGTTCGAGCAGCACAAGGACAGCGAGAAGGAAGACGGCATGTTTGGGACTCTCGTGGTCGTGTTGCCCGGTCAGTTCGAGGGAGGTGAGCTCGTGGTCCGGGTCCGTCGTTTTCGACCAGCGAGCATGGTGCTGAGCCATACGTCTGGAATCCTGCTGCCATGGATCCTTACGCGGTCAAGTACGCGGCGTTTTACGGCGACTGCCCTCACGAAGTCAAGCCTGTGGTCAGCGGCTATCGTGTGTGCTTGACGTACAATCTCGTCGTGAAGCAAAACGTCGAAAACGGGCCACGTTTCGGTGCCAACCATCCCAAGTACGCTGGTCTCAAGGCTGCACTGTGCGAGTTCTTTCGCGACAAACAAGCCGACAAGACAAAGCACCAGAAGTTGGATGAAAGCGGTGCGAGTCAACCAACGGGCTTTGATATTTGTGATCCGGAGACGCATCGATCGACCAAGTTGGTGTACGTGCTGAGCCACAAGTACACGAAAGCTGGGCTTTCGTTCCAGTATCTGAAGAATAAGGGCGCGCTCGTGGCAGCGAGTCTGGCTCAGTTCTGTGAGGACAGCCAAGACGCATTTGCGCTGTATTTGTGCAAGGTCAAGTACGAGTTCAATTGGAGTGGAGATCCAGACACGTGGTACGACAGCGACGGCTCGGGCTCCGAGGCAGACGCAGCCAAGACTTTAATTTTGTACTCACCGTGGGTCGAGTACGCCGGGTTCGTAGGCAAGGGCACGGCCGCGGGGACGGAGCGTTGCGTGGTAGCAATGACTTCTGACAAGAAGGTCCTGGAAGGCGATTTGCAGACCGAGGTAGCGCCTGCCGGACTCTTTGACCTCGGCGGCTTCGAGTTTGACGGCGAGAACGCGCAAGAGTACACTGGCAACGAAGGCGCCGTACTTGAGAAATGGTACTCGTCCGCTGCTTTGGTCGTCATGACGGTGAAAGAGTGCGCTCAATTGGCTTTCGTGCGAGACCCGCAAGAAGCGTTGAGGGAGTGGGTAGCCACTGCTGAGACGAACGTGTCCAAGGCCTGCGCGATGGCTCG
>JAADXB010000182.1:0-20040 GCA_023337495.1 Pythium diclinum | reverse complement strand
GAGGGCTTCTCCACCTTCGACTTCGTCACGCCCATGCAGAAGTGGATCGAGTCGGGCGTGGCGCCAGACGCCGTGGTCGTCACCTCGGCCAGCACTGCCACCGTCACGCGCTCGCGTCCGCTGTACCCGTACCCGGCTGTCCCGAAGTACACCGGCACGGGCGACATCAGCGCCGCTAGCAGCTACGCCAAGGGCTCGCCTTTGTACACGAAGGCGACGGCGTCGTGGGCTGGCGACAGCTTCTTCACCAAGTACACCCCGATCGAGGGTTAGACGAAACAAAACAAAACGAAACGAGATGAGCCGAGCAGAGTGGTATGGAACGATGAAGGCGTCCTTCGCGTGTCATTACGATGATGACCTCATCTCCATCACTGCCCCGATCGAAAGAAGCAACGCAGCGTATCCTGCCTGCCTACATCTATGTCCTCTCCAATTCAAAAATACAGTACTCCGTAGTAGCATCAAGAGCAAATACAAACGCACAGTTCGAAGTATGAAATCCTTGTAGCTCATGAAGAGGTCGAAAATGCACCAGCCAGTTCACACGTCACAGATGTAGCCATTTAAAGAGGGTTCACGTCGCGCGTGGAGCGGATCTCTTTGCTCTTTGGTTACCGTATGGAACGATGAAGTCGGCCTTCGCGTGTGATTACGACAGAGACCTCATCTCAATCACTGCATCTATCGACAGAAGCAACGCAGCGTATCCTGCCTGCCTACATCCATGTCCTCTCCAATTCAAAAATTCAGTAGCATCAAGAGCAAATACAAACGCACAGTTCGAAGTATGATATGCTTTTAGCTCATGAAGAAGTCGAAAATGTGTGAATTCACTAACTACAAAAAGTGGGTCCTGTACCCTTAACCAGCATGTTTGGCCCACGGACGGGTGGCAATCGATATTATCTCTTCTCTCTCCGAGAACTCAGACTTATCAACCACTTCGAAGTACATGATAAAGTGACCTAGTTGAACGGGTTGGGATCCTATTAACACTTCCAGTCTTGAAGTTTGAGATAACTCACCAGGTCGGGGCAAGGAACGGAAACGATACCACACGGCCAGCTCCACTAAGTACGCTCTGGAAATAGATATGACGGAATGCTCTGCCGCCAGCTCACCAAGCACTTCCGGCTCAAGCCCTTCACGATGTCACCCGCAGCATCGCCTCTAGAGCGCATCCGCGCGTCGCCTGGGGCTTTCGCGTTGATATGGGCGACCGTCGCAGCCTTCAAACTCGTATGCGGGTCGGTACTCGTGCTTCAAGGTCTCATCTATTTGTACATGCGAGCGTACTCGCAGGACGTCATCAGTGCCCTCGATCTGCTCGGGGTCCCTACCCACGCTGAGCTCTTCGCATACATAGCGGTGGCGTCTCTGGCGATCGCACTTATCCACTTGTATCACTTCGTCGACATGATCCGTCGCTCGATCCGCTCCCAGTCACTTCAGTTCTCGAGCCGGTTCTCTCCGTCAGCTGCGCTGCATCAAGTCGGCCGCGTTGCACGAGTCGCCTCGACGAAACTCGCTTTGGTGTTTCCACGGAGCTCTTCAGCCATTGGCCAAGTACTGCAAGTACTTCTTGGAGTTGTTCGATCAATCTGGAAGTCTTTTGACGTCACCAGTCCCAACTACGGCGTCGTGTACTTTCTGAGAGAGCTGCTTCAGACTGTGATCCAGACCCACCAGGCCTACAAGCTCAGTGCACGCGTGACGAAGCCGTGGATGAATCACGCGATCGTGTTTCTTCTCGTCGTAAACTGCTGGGCGATGCCTTTGATCCACTACGGTCTCAAGATCAAATCGACCGCGATGATACGGCTTCTGTGCGTGATGACCAACTTGATGCTGGACTTCGTGTCCTACTTCGCGTTCCCGATCGCTCTGTTCGTGCCGTATGCAGGAGACTACAACTATACGATGGACACGTACGATCAACACTTCTGGTATACGGACGTGTGGCTTATCCAACTCGTGAACGAGTGGCCGCTCATCTTCGTGACGTCCTTGTGGGACGGGTTTTCCAAAGTGTTCATCGCGTTCACAATGACGAGATCCGTTCGCTCCATCGCGAAGCTCGTGCAGCAGCCACGTGATACCCAGCCATCACGGGGAGGGTCGAGGAAACCGTCGGCTCCGGTAGTTTCTTCCACGTCAGTAGTTCCGGATGGGCCACACGTCATCTCCACCAAGAGCAAGTTTGCCAGCCAACTTCCTCGCCTGCCAGCCACACCAGTCCTTCGATCTCGAGCTGAGCGGTGGGGTCAGCGTGTACTCACACTGTGGGGACTTGTCGTGTTGCTTCTTCACATCCAGGCTTCAAGCACGACGACAAACGCCCAGTGTCTCGTCCAAGTGAGACCGTGGTTCACGAGCAGACCAGTGTGCTCGCTGATGGAACTCAGCTGCTACGACGGTCGACTCACAGGCAACGCTTCCGACTTGGACGCCACGCTCGACTCCATCGACACCGACTGGCTCGCGTATCTGATCATCCGCCACTGTTCTGCTGTCGAAATCACGCCGCATCTCCGCGACTTGTCATGGCTTCAGGCAATCAAGATCTTCAATTCGACGTTGATTCGATGGAATGACGACGCCGCACTCACGCAAGCCCACCATCCGAACATTTTGATCGTCTTTCTCGTGTCCACGAACGTGTCAGAGTTCCCTCAAGGGCTCTATCATCGCGATTTCCCAACCAAGCTCATGGATATTGAAGTCTCCGACGTGAACGTCACGAGTTTGCCCACGGAAATCGGTGAAAGATGGCACCGGGGTATGTTTTTGGTTCTAGAAGGCCTCCACTTACCAGCGTTCCCCAATGCGATTGCTCATCTTCAGCCGAGCTTCCTCTCCGTCGCGTGCAACAATTTCTCTGAGATTCCTCTCGCAGTATTTGAGAGTCCGGAGTTGACGGCTCTGAATTTGAACGGGAATCCAATTCGCGAAATCCCTTCAGGAGAGTTCGCCATTGTGTCGCTGAAGATCGTCGAGACAAACGTCGTTCAAGTTCCCACGTGGCTCGACACGAAAAGCTCATTATTTGAGATACTGGCGGGATCATCGCCTTTGTGTGATGGCATCGAACTGCCAAATCCCCAAGGCATTGGCTTGAGCTCGGAGGAAGAGAGACAAGCGTGGATGCGGCGTGTCAACTGCACTCGCGCCGACGAACTGCGATTCATCACGCACTATCCTTTGGCCGACGAGGCCATCAACAATCCCTCCAAAATCTCCTAAGTTGGCGCAAGAACGAGTTCTAACCTCCAAGAGCGTCCAAAACTCTAGGTCGATCACTGAGAATCACGAGAAAAGATAATAATTTAGCTAAAGCTCACACGCCCATATTCAGCGATAAAGGTCTCCGCTACGTATTCAGGAGATTGTTGACGGGTTGTTGGTGGCTTCGTCTTCCAGAGGGGAAAATGTCAGACATCGGAGCAAGGTCGCCGCATATCTAATTCCTCGCTCCATTTCAATCCTAGTGCGCTGAAGTTGCCTCTGTCAACTGTATCACATAGAGGCGTCGATCCAGCCAAGAACTCAAATCTTGGACTACTCATGTCGATCCAGGTTGGTATCCTTGTGATGTTGGTCCGTTTGATATACAGCGCTGGAAAGGGGAATTGGCTCGATGGAAGTTCATGGATCGGATTGCCATTGAGGACAAGACCTCGCAGCCGCGGATTTCAAAGACGTCAGTGGGGATCTCCGTAAAGTTGTCGTACGCCACTGAGAATTAAGACGGCTGCAACTTGATAAGTTGATCGGGACACAACGCTAGTTCGGGACCTTCCATGACTAGGAACGTGCCCTGGTGCCACACATCGCCGACTTCATAAGGAATATGCGTCAGATTCACCACTGAGAACTCAATATCTCGGAGCTTGGATGGGAAATCACGATGGTAGAGCGTTTGTGGGAGACTGTGACGTATGTGGCGATGGCAAACACGAATACCACGTGAGGATTGTGACTCTGCGCGCGTCGACAGCCCACTTCACAAGCGTCGAGTTGTGGATCTTGATGCCCATGAGCCACGATATATCGTGAATGCGAGGTGTAATCTCCACTGCCTCGCAATGGCGGATGGCCAAAAACGAGAGCCATTGAGTGTCGATTGAGTCGAGCGGGGCGTCGAAGTCAGAGGCGTTTCTTGTCAAGCGGCCATCGTAGCAGTTCATCTCCATCAGTGAGCTGGCAGAAACCACGGTCTCACTTGCAGAAGACATCGAACGTTCGTTGGAATACTGGCCACTTGAATGTGGAGAGCCAGCATAACTATTCCCCACAGAGAAAGCAAATCATGGCTCCAGCGTTCATCACGCGTCCATACGACTGGTGAGGGAGGGAGTTGAAGAAGCCACCATGTATCGAATAGGCTGCAAAACTGGAGCGAACGGTCATCGATCGAGCGGTATAACATAATCACCATAATCACCAACTGGTATTGATAGAAATGGATCGGCGCTATGATCAGAGATACGGTGCCCATCTACGGATAGAAAGCCGGTCGCGCATCCACTCCAAGCAATTCGACGATGAAGATCAACCTCTCGGCAAGCAGTAGCACGTAGAAATAGAGGAGACCATGCGAGGCGAGGATACAGCCGCAGACAAGGTAAGATGATGCGACGTGTAGGTGAAGATCGGAGGCCACACAATGCAATGCTCTAGCATCATGCCCCCGCGAAGGAAATAGTTTGTTCGTCGACACCAAAGCGGGGCGGTGATCATGGACGAAGTGCTAAAAATGGGCAAGAAGTGCAGGATCGTACTTAGTCGTCATGGCTACAGTAGATGTAGCCATCTCTGTTAAGTACGGTGGAAGCCATATCAAATGTGACAGGTTGGGTTTGCACTACTTGAGGTACTGATTTAGGGCGTATCCCTCCGAGATCGTTCGAGGTCACGCCGATAGCTTGTGCTATTTCCTACAATCACTAACAGCATCGGATTGGGGGCACGAGGCAGTCCATTCATGTGCAACGTCGAAGCCGGGATAGCAGCGGCACATGGGTGTCCAGCTACTCCCAGAGAGTGGCTGGGTTTGAAGCGATAGCGATCCGTGGCTGGCGCAGTCGACGCCGACGCTGCTGCTCTCGGCTGAGCAGGCGTGGCACTGGCTCGGCGAGCGGGGTGCTACGCTGGTGTCGTTGGTCGAGGACGCTGGACGACACGGCGGGTCGGGGTGCCGGTTGCCGTTGCTGCTGGATGCGCACTGCCGTGCCGATCGTCGAATGACGAATGGGCCATGCCGACCGGGGCATGAACGAACGGCACCGAAAGACCACAGTTCCATCCGCGCTTCGCTTGTCCAAAAAATACCCAGTCTTCGTCATGGCTATCTCGGTAGAAAGTTGGCGTCCAATCAACTGCGACCGATAAGATTAGCCGCACGTCCTGGTTGCGTGTTCGTCTACCCTTCCCAGTCGACCTGGTCGTTCCACAGTTCATCATCCAACGACCTCACCCTCACCCCGACTCACAATGCCTGCTAGTTCACCGCAAATGAACGTGCGCGTGCCGCCGTGGCTCTTGGCGATGCTCTGGATCGGCATCGCGGTCTTCTACGTGGTATGCGGCACGATGCTCACGCTCCACGGTCTCCTCTATTTCATCATGCAAAGCCGCTCGGACCACTTGCTCGTGAGCGTGGAGCTGCTGGGCGTCGACGTGCGAAGAGATCTCTTCCCGTACACAGCTACCTGCCTCCTCGTGGTTCCTGGCCTCGTTCCCGTCTACTTCCAGTCTGCAGGATTGCCGATGCAGAGCGATGCTTTGCTTGTGTGGATGAGTCGTCGCGAGAACCTCGCCGTCATCACCACCGCCGCCGCCGATCTGGACAAGCGCCGTTGGCTCGAGCTCGTCGCAGTACACCGACACTGGAGTACACAGGGCTCCGCTCTCTCGGTGTCCGCTGCCGTTGCACCCACGGGTGCAGGCAGTGGCGCCGCGGCTCAGTACTAAGGGCATCCCACGGATGCCCGGCTCCATCTCCACACCGGAGACGGAGCCTTTAGGCGATCGACCGTCTCCACAGACGGACCCGATCGTCCTCGCCGGGCCCGCTGGCTTCTCCCACGCCGTTGACCGTACTCCGAGCAGACGGCGTCGGAGGCAGCAGACTCGTCGAAAGTCGCGCCAGCCGAGTACTCGTACCTTCCTCGGGGTCACCCAGAATGTGCGGGGTTTGGCGAAGAACGTGGACTCGATCGGACTCTGGCTCGCGGGCTTCAGGCAACGCACGGAACTTGGACAAGCGGACGTCGTCTTCCTTCAGGAAACCCGAGCGACCACGGACTGGACACAACGGCTCAGAGATCAACACGAGCGAGAGTGGGGTCTTCGTCCCGAACGTCTCGAGTACCCGTTGTCTTTTTGGCACCCGACGCCCTCAGCGGCAGGCGGCGTGGCGATCCTCTTCAAGCTGCATGGTGTCTTCTCCAACCCAGTCCCGATCTGGCAGTCCCTTTGGTCGCCTTGGTTCATGGCAGTGTCCGCGACGATGCTGGGTGAGCCGGTGACGCTGGTGAATATCTACGGCCCCAGTGGTAAGGCGAAGGCTCGAGAGGAATTATTCCGGGCCCTCCAAGCGACTCAGCGACCGAACGGCACGATCATCATCGGCGGCGACTTTAATTGCACCCTCGACGACGAACTGGACAGAAGCTGGCGCACCGCACAGACCCACGACTCTCCGGCGCTGCATGGTCTCCTGGCACACTGGGGGTTGGTCGACGTTCTCGCGGCGGACATGGCGGCGGTGACGACGGAGGCGGACAAGGTCGACTTCTACGCCGCGCACCATACCTACCGGTACCAGCTCACGGATGGTTCGCTGGCCTCGAGCCGGTTGGACCGCTGGTATGTCGACAAGGACAAGACCGCCCACGTGCTTCGCGTCATTGCTGATCCGCCGGTCAATCGTAGTGATCATGACGCCGTGTCCCTGCTATACGCCATCCGCCCACGGGGCCGTGCCTCCGGACGGCGGCGCCGACCTCGTCTCCGGTATCCTCTTCCCTTTGGCTGCCGCCAAGCAATCACGGACCTCACCGCGGCTGCACTCCAGACGTTTGACAGCGAGTACCTCGACGCTGACGGAGCCATCAGCGCCGACGCGTGGGACACGCTCAAGGAGACTGTGCGACGATCCTCGCTGGGCAGCATTCGCACGACCCTCAAGCGTCAGCGCCGCAGTCTTCGTCAACGGCGGCGCCGGCTGCAAACCGCCTTGCGTGCGGCGCTCTACGCCGCGGGCCCGCGAAGAACTCGCCGGACGTCGGTCACGTCCATCGTCGACGGTCTCGAGACTCTCTCGTTGGATCCTTACGCCAAGGTCAGCAGCCTGCGTCGGGCGATCATTCGCGTGGACCGGCGGCGTGCGAAAGCTCGCCGGCGACGCACGTTCGCGACGTACGCCGCCAGTACACCGGAGGCTGAGAGGGCCTTTTTCCGGCGCTTTCGGGTTCGCCAAGGCCACGTCGGCCCGATTGACCTCCCTGCGGTGAGCGGGGTCGATCTGGGGGTCGCCGACCGACTCGCGAACGACTGGAGTGAGATCACGCAGCGTGGGGCTACGGATGCCGGCGCCAGAACGGACTTCTTTCGTCGGCTGCCGCCGCTGTCGACTGTCGTGCCGCTGGCAGCGCTCGACGAGGAGTTTACGGCCAGCGAGGTCCGAGCGGCGCTCGAGGCGTGCCCTCGAGGTAAGGCGCCTGGGCCTGACGGCCTACCGAATGACTGGTACCGCGACCACTGTGAGCTCCTACTTCCAATCCTGACGCCACTCCTAAATCGTTGGCACCGGCAACGCACACTGCCGGCCAGCTTCAGGACGGCGACGGTGGCGTGTGTACCGAAGACGACGTTGCCGGCCAGTGGGCTCGACTTTCGACCGATTGCGCTGCTCGACACCGATTACAAAATCTACGCCAGACTGCTTCTCAATCGACTAAGCCCGCGTCTCCCGGAGTTGGTCGCGTCGACGCAGTTCGGCTTCGTGACGGGTCGGCAGGTGCACGATGCCCTTGACATCTTCCACGCTGTACAGTCCATGGTGCGCCGGGGTGCTGTCTCGGAGACCGCGCTGGCGGTCCTCCTCGACTTCGCGAAGGCTCACGACACTCTCGACCGGGCGTTCCTCCTCCAGGCGCTGGACAGGCTCGGCTTTCCCGCAGGGTTTCGTGGAGCTGTGGAGCAAATGCACCTCCACACGACGGCAGAGTACGCGGCCGACGACACCATCTCCTCGGCCCAGCAAGTCCTCAACGGCATCCGGCAGGGGTGCCCGTTGGCCCCGACGCTTTTCATTCTGGCGGTGAATACGCTATACGAGTCCATCGACACGGACTCCGTGATCCACGGGGTTTGTCTTCCCAGTGGCGACCGGGTCTGTGCCACCGGGTACGCCGACGATACCACGTGCTACGTCGATAGCGTTGCCAGCATCGTGCCGCTTCGCCGGGCTTTGGATCGGTTCGGCGACGCCTCCGGCCTGCGCGTGAACGCGAGCAAATGTGTCGTCGTCGCGCTTGGTGCGGACACTGACGTGCCCTCTTCCTTGGACTTCCCTGTCGCGGCACCTGGGACGTCTTCGAGGCTGCTCGGCGGCCAAGTCGCCACACAGGACGTGTCTGCCTTCGCCTGGACGGCGACGCTCCAGCAAGTCCGCGCGCGGCTCCATTGGGCGGAGCTCAAGACGACCAACGAGGTGCAGCGGGCCCAGCTTCTCCGGGCGATCCTGTTACCGAAGTTTCTGTTCGTCGCCAGACACCACTGGCCGCCCACGGGGGTCATCGAGAAGTTCCAGCGTCTGGTTGACGACTACGTGTGGGGAGGCAGACTCAGTGCGGACGGCGACCGCAAGCGCGCCTGGATGAGCCAGCAGGTGGCTCGGAGCCCGGTCGGCGACGGCGGCCTCAACGTTCCACAGCTCACGCATGAGCTCCAAGTCCTCAGCCTCTCTACTGTTGAGCGCTGGGCCCAGCCAGCCACTGGGGCTCCGCCCGAAATCTGTGCAGAACTCCTCACGTCGTCAGGGGCCACGGACGGACTCCTTGGCCCGTCCCGTCGGCCAGCGCCACAGACGCTAAGTCTCCGGCCCACGTTGGCAGCCACGGGGTGGCAACTCCGACGCGCCCTCGCAGCGACGCCACGGTCCGAGGAGGAGCACACGTTATTGGCGCCTCTCCTCCTCCACGTTGGGCGGGGCACTTCGGCCAACTACAGCTGGGAAGGTGAATGGCTGAGGCGCAGTTACACGCGGATCAGTACGCTGCTCGCACCGTTGCGGCAGCTTCACGGTACGACGTTCGGCAACATCCAAGCCAGCGCGGTTCTCCGGTCTCGGCTGAGCGGTGAGGACGTGTTCGTGACGACGGCCGGCAAACCAGTCAGACCTGGGGACTTTCCGGGACTCTTCCACGCGGGTGATCGATTGCAGGATGTGCTCCAGCTTCGATGGGACGAGGACGGACGGGTCAGCTTCAGAGCGGTGCGCTTGGACGCGCCGCTTCCGCCGCGCCTTGCGGTCGACTTCCGTCGACTGTGCGACACCGTCATCGTGAATTACCCTGGCTTGCTGCGTCCACCCGCGCAGCCAGCCGACCTCGTCTTCCGTCCGCCGACGCTCGACCTCTGGCGGCTGGTTCCGTCCGCGTCAGGTTTGATACTGGAATGGAGCCCGGTGGATCACGCCGCGATTCCTATCGGACCAGTCTACTCGACCGCTGGCGCAACGGCGGCGGCTCGGCGAGTACTCGGCGTGTCTGGTGGCTGCTTCGAACGCCACGCGTGGCTCGACGCCCCGTTCGCGCTGTGGACGGGCGTCCGTGAGCCCACTGCTCGGCTTGCCCGTGAGCTCCTCCGTGGTGCGGCAGCGTCGGGTTGCGACGCCGAACAGAAGGGTCGACATCGCCGCTGGGAACACACGGACGATGCGGCCGCAGCGGCGCTGGACACGGTCGACTGGGCCGACCTGATGACGACGGCAGGCGCCCCAGCCGCCCATCGACTCCTCTTCCACAAACTCAAAGGAGACCGGCTCTCGGGCTGGGACCGCATTCACGAAGCCCGGGGCTGCCCCCACTGTCCGGCCATTGGCGCCGACGGAGGGGCAGCGTTCCACATCGTCTGGGCCTGCCCGCGGGCGCAAGATCGCTGGCAGCAGCTTCTGGACTTCTGGGCGCCGTTGTGGACGAGTGGGCGCGTTGCTCTTGGCGCCAGCGTCAAACAAGACGTCTTCAGCCTCGCCCTCCACCGACTGCCCGACAGGCTGTGGGATAGGCCTGAACTCCTCCGCCTGGGTCCTCCCACTGCCTCCGACACGGCAGCAACGCGCCTTGCGCTGGCGGCGGTGTGGCGACGACACGTTCTCCTCACCGTCCACACCATTTGGCGATGGCGGACCGAGCCAGACACAGTCGACGAGATCTGGGCTGCAGCTGCGGCCAGAGCGCGGCACGGCATCGGACTCCAAGCCGTCTCTCGCGACGTGACGTGGGCTCGCGGCCCGCACAGCGCAGCCACCAAGTTTACCGCCGCGGCGCTGGACGTTCTCTTCGGCAGCACGGATCCAGCGCCACTGGCGCCGCCCCTGCCCGGAGCGAGCGCTCAGTACCTACTCTTCTTCGACGGGGGATCCCGCGGGAACCCGGGACCGGGAGGATCCGGAGCGGTGATGGTGCGGGTGGACACGAGCTCCACGCAGGCCGCGGTCGTCTGGTCGGCGGCGATGGCCCTCGGTGCCCCCACGACCACGAATAACCTCGCCGAATATCATGGCCTTCTCACTGGCCTCAAGGCGGCCCGCCTTCACGGCTGGCAGCCCCTGGAAGTGGTCGGGGACAGCCAACTGATCCTCCGGCAGATGTCCGAGTATCGACCGCCACAACACCCACGGCTCCTCGAGTACTACGCCCCTGCGCGTCGGCTAGCCGACGCCCTCCGCGTCCAGCAGTGGACCCACCACCGCCGTGCCTACAATGGCATGGCCGACGCCGCGGCAAATCTCGCCATGGACTCCGCGGCCAGCAGCCAAGTACTACACCCGACCACCCGCGCCGGGCATGCAGCCCTCGAGGACCGCCTCGCGGTGGACTTCGCCCACTGGCAAGAACACCACGTATCCATATATTATTGATTGTCGCCGTGGGCCTCAACTGACGTACCTTTCAGAAGGGGCGACGATTGGCCTTCTTGAAGCCATCGAGTACCGTGCTCGACGTGGCTTCTGCATCGATCAACCGGAGCTCCGGTTTCTCATCCGTCAAGCGGCACATCTGACGTCAACAAGGCCCGTGACCAAGTCGTTCCCCAACCGTTCCTTCACGGAGCGCTGGGTCAAGAAGCATGACCACGTTGTGTCCCTCCGCAAGGCAAGGATTCTGGAGGGGTCGAGAGCGGAGGCTTCGACGGAGGAGGCTGTGCGATACTACTTCCGGAACCTGTCGGCTGCAATTGACGAGCTTGGGCTCGCAGAACTGCCTGCGCAGATATGGAACTGCGACGAGACGGGTGTTTGTGCCCAAGGCCGCTGTGCAACAAGAGTCATTTGTCCAAAGGGCATGTCAGCGAACGTTCGACGCTCGAACGATCGTGAAAACGTCAGTATCATGGGCTGCATCAGCGCTGCTGGGGCGTGCATCCCGCCCATGTACATTTTCGGTGGCGTCCGTCGCAAGGTCGAGTGGATGGCGGATTCGCCAACAGGCTCCGTGTGTGCCATGTCCAAGTCTTCCAACATCAATGGATCGCTCTTCCGTCACTGGCTGAAGTGGTTCGTTGATCAGCTTCCGAGTGCTCGCCCGCAGCTACTCATCTTGGATGGCCACTTCTCGCACATCGACTTCGCTGCAGTCATGTGGGCGATCGAACAAGATGTTCACATCTTCGTGCTTCCTGCACACACCTCGCACTTCCTCCAGCCACTAGACGTGGGCATCTACCAACCTTTCAAGCGGCTCTACGAGAAAGGGATCCAGTCTTTCCCACTGTACAACAACGGCTCGCTGCCAAACAAATCTGACATTGCCGGGATCACCAGAGAGCCGTTTGAGTTGGCTTTCACGGCCAAGAATGCGAAGAAAGCGTTCGAGCGAGCGGGTATCTTCCCACTTGATCTTGATGTCATGCTCGGCAGTCTCGTCGGAGACAAGCCGGCCATGGCCACCATGACCACCAACTCGCTCCCACATCACGCGGTCATCGTGCCGCACGTGGAGCGCATTTGTGTTACCCAACGGCAGCAGCATCTCCTGGAGGCGCGTGGTCTCAACTTGGACGCTTTGGCGGTCGTCAACATAGCCTACAAGAACATGATCGTACCCAAGACCAAGCCAACCGACCCAGGGAGCTATGTGGACGAGCGATTCTCCGGAGCAGTGCTTCTCTCGCATCCGAGGATGCAGAACACCTTGACCGCAAAAGAAGCCCTCAGACGCTACAAGTTGGCAGCTAAGGAGTCCGTCGAGGACGAAGCAGAAGAGCGAGCATGCATGAATTTAGAGGACAAGCCGGCGTTCCACTCCGGTAAGACAAAGAAGATATACGCAGCGGTCGCGAAAGCCAAGAAGGCTGCAGCTAAGGCCCAGAAGGCCGCAGAGGCAGAGCGCGTAAAGTCAGAGAAGCTCGCGAAGAAAGCAACCACGGCAGCGGAGGCGGAGCGTGTCAAGGCGGCCAAGGCGAAGAAGCGGCCACTCGTGATGCCGGAGTCTAACAGCACGACGACCAAGGCCACGAAGAGACAACACATCTCGTCGGAGTCCGACGCCACCACTCCGAAGCGTGCGAAAACCATCGTGGCTGAGGCGTTGATATGATCAACATCAACTGTGATCTATATTTGGATTTTGTATGGATTTTTTGCTGACCCACAATATGCACAACGACTCAAAAAGTGTTTCCGGACATCTTGATTTTTGTATGGTTTCTTAAGTGGCCCGAAATATGCGGGGCACGGATAGCTACCTCGTAGTTTCCGCCTGGCTTTAGCCGGCTATTAGACTCTACACAAGCAGTTTAATAGACCTCACTTGATCATCATCGTACACAGCTACCGTCTCCATCGCCATCGCTGCCATCCATTTCTACCAGTTTTTCAACATGATCCGACGGTCCGTCCACGAACGGTCGTTGCGATTCACAACATTCACATCCCGTAGTACTTCGATGAGAAGCTACAGACCGATGCGTCGTATCAGACGCTCGGTAGGAACCCTCATTGAGTCGGTGCTACCTTCTCCGACGTCCCGCTTCAGCCTGGCGACCCAAGCAGTGCTCCGCTTCGGCCGTTGGATCTGGAAGTCGTTTGACGTCACCAGTCCCAACTACGGCGTCGTGTACTTCGTTCGTGAGATCATCCAGACCGGGATCCAGACCCAGCAAGCCTACAAACTCAGCGCACACGTCACCAAGGCGTGGATGAACCACGCGATCGTGTTCTTGCTTGTCGTCAACTGCTGGTCGATGCCGTTGATCCGCTACGGTCTCAAGATCAAGTCGACCGCGACAGCTCGTCTGCTGTGTGTGCTCACGAATCTCGTGCTCGACTTCGTGTCCTACTTCGCCTTCCCGTCGGCTCTGTTCGTTCCATACGCACAAGAGTACAACCCACAGTCGGGGACGTTTGACCGGCACTTCTGGTACACGGATGTATGGCTCATCCGGCTCCTCAACGAGTGGTCGATGCTGTTTGTGACGTCGACATGGGATGGTCTCTCGAAGGCTATGGTCGCCTTCAGCATGACGCGAGCCCTTCGCTCGGTCGCCAAGCTGCTTCATATCCCGATCACCACCGATCAAGCAACCAATAAGCATGTCCGTGCCCAAGTAGCCGTCTCGCCCTTGGGTCCACGGTTTCTATCATCCTCTCGACTCTCGAGTCGACTGCCGCCGGCTCCACTCCTGAGGTCAACCACTGAGCGATGGGGCCACCGCGTGCTTGCTCTGTGGGGAGTGTTCATTCTGACCCTTCACATCCAGGCGTCCTCCACGCGAGATAACACGCAGTGCCTCATTCAAGTGAGACCGTGGCTCGTGCAACGTCCTGTGTGTTCGCTCATGGATTTGAGCTGCTACGATGGACGAGCGACTGGAAGCGCCTCGGACTTTGACGCGACGTTGGACTCAATCGATACCGATTGGCTCTCGTATCTCGTCATTCGTCATTGCCCTGCTGTCGAAATCACGCCTCGTATTCGCGATTTGAACTGGCTCAAGATCATGAAGATCTATAACTCTAGTCTCGTGAAGTGGGAGGCAGACGCTGCACTCACACAGACCCACCATCCAAACGTGTTGCTCGTCTACGTCGTCGCCACGAATCTGACCGAGTTCCCACCTGGCCTGTACGACCACGACTTCCCAGCCAAGCTCATGGACATCGAGTTCTCGTATGTTAACCTCACACACTTCCCCGTAGAGATTGCAGCTTCCTGGCACAAAGGCATGTTTCTAGTGTTGGAGGCCCTTCAGCTACCGTCGTTCTCACAAGCCTTGGTGATGCTCGAGCCTTGCTACCTCTCCGTCGCCATGAACAACTTCACACATATCCCTCGAGAAGTGTTGAGCAACCCACAGCTACGCGTTCTCCTGCTGAATGGCAATCCCATGCGTGAGCTTCCAGCGGTGCCGCTGACGGTCGAGTCGTTGTTCATCGTCCAGACTGACTTGGTCACTGTACCGACCTGGCGTGATCCAGAGAAGCTCGCCTACGGTCCTGATCTCGTGGCTGGGTCGTCGCCACTGTGTGAGGCTCTCCAGCAACAGAACGCAACGGCCTTGGGCTTCAATTCATCAGCGGAAATGGACTTTTGGCAGCGACACATCAACTGCACGGCTGCAAGCAATCTACGCTACTTGACGCACTACCCTCTTGTCGACGAGGCCACCAACAACCCATAGCTTAAAAGCATTTAAAGTACTTCGTAGTCGATATATATTCTAACAAGGGGTCAAATTCACTAAATACTTCAAAGTATTCACCACCCTCCTTCATGAGCCTAGGTAAATATCTTGGATGGGTTGTTGGAGGCCTCGTTGACCAGTGGATAGCGTGTGAGGTACGTGTACTCGCTCGCCGGTGTGCAGTTGACGTGGCCCTGCCACAGCTCAAGCTCCGCCGCCGTCTTCAAGCCCAATGCACTGACGTCGTTCTGCTGTAGCTCCAGACACAGTGGACTGGATCCAGCCGCTAGCTCTGACCCCAGCTCACCTACGCTCAACCACGTCGGAACCAACGAGACTTGCGTATCAACAATCGTCAGAGATCGAATGGTGTACTCGCCCGACGGAATCGTGTGGATCGGGTTGCCGTTCAGGTTGAGCACTTCGAGTATCGGGTTCTCAAACACGGCCGATGGAATCTCCGTGAAGTTGTTGAAAGCCAACGAGAAGTAACTGGGTTGTAAAGCCGCCAATACTTCCGGAAAGGCCGGTAGTTGGAGCCCTTCCATGACCAGGAACATGCCCGGATGCCAAATCTCTGAGAGCTCATGGGGTAGCTCCGTCAGGTTAACATTGGAAATCTCGATGTCCATGAGCATGGCGGGGAAGTCGCGGTCGTACAGCGCCGGTGGGAACGCAGAGACGTTGGAGGCGACGAGGAACACGATGAGGATGTTCGGGTGCAGCGTCTGCGTGAGCGCGGCATCTTGGTCCCACTTCACGAGCGTTGAGTTGAAGATTTTCAACGCCTGCAACCCGAACAAGTCGTGGATCCGGGGTGTGATCTCAACAGCCTTGCAGTGGCGAATTACCAGGTACGAGAGCCACTTGCTATCGATGGAGTCGATCGTTGCGTCGAAATCCGCGGCGCTACCCGTCGTCACGCCGTCCAAACAGTTGATCTCCATCACAGAGCACACAGGGCGTCGTACGAGCCACGGTCTCACCTGTGTGAGGCAGTGAGTGTTCGTCTTCGTACTTGACGATTGGATGTGGAGTACGAGGATAACAAACCCCCAGAAGCCGAGGATACGATGACCCCACTTCTCAGCATGAGCACGCAGCGTTGACGGTGCTGGCAGTCGACTGACTTGTCGTGAGAGCTTCTTCTTGAGCGTGTCTGCCTGAGGCTTGACTGGCGCATTGCCTGCTTGTAGGTGGACAACAATCTTGGCCGCTGCCTTGACGGCTGCAAGCGTGCCTCCCGTCATGACAGGCTGGTGGAGAAGCTTCGCCACAGAGCGAAGTGTTCTTGTCATGCCGAAAGCAATGAACAGTCTCGACAATCCGTCCCAGATTGACGTCCAGAAAAGCAGCGGCCACACGTTCGGCAGTTGGAACAACCACGTGTCCTTGTACCAAAAGTGTTCGTCGAACGTGCCGGTCTCTCGGTTGAAGTCCCTCGCGTACGGTGCCAACAGCGCCAACGGAATCGCGGAACACGAGACGAAGTCAAGCACGAGGTTGATGAGCACACAGAGCAGTCGGGTCTTTGCGATCGACTTGACTCGGAGTCCGTACTTGATCATCGGCATCGCCCAGCAGTTCAACACCAGCAGAATCACGATCGCGTTGTTCATCCACGACTTGGTGAGCCGCGCTCCGAGGCGGTAAGCCTGCAGTGTCTGGATCGAGGTCTGTAGAAACTCCTTGATGAAGTAGACAAGACCGTAGTTCGGATTCGTGACATCAAATGCCTTCCAGAACAGGTAGACGCCTCGAAACACTGGCTTGCCGACGTGCCAAATGTACGGCATGCGTTCTGGGAACAGTTTCCCCATCTTGCTAAACGTCCGTTTCTTGGGCTTGGGTGTCGAGGTCGCTGACGTCGAAGAGAACTTGTTCGAGAACTGGAGCGACCGCATGGTGATGGATCGATACATCATCCTGGCAAAGTTGTAGAAGTGGATACACGCGATGGTGAGTGAGGCCACGCCCATGTAGGGGAACATGCCGCGTTGGACGTTTACGCCGAGCAGCTCCACGCCAAATATCACAGTCTGGGCGTTCTTGTCAATGAAGAGATACGCGAGACCTTGGATCGTGACCATGCACCCACACAGAACGTAAAACATCGCGACGCTCATCCAGATGAGTACCAAACCCCACCGGGGCACACGAACATGGTCCGCGATCGGAGCCATGGCGTCGATGAGGTCGTGGAGAAGGCGACGTGCGAACCAAACGTTTGTGACGGTTGTGCGAGCGGCAGCCGTGTCTCGAGGCGGCGGAGATGATACCCACGGTCTCTAATCTTAGCGTTCGCTGGGACAGAACGGAGGCTGTGACGGAGACCTGTCGCCAGTGCGAATCCTTGACACTACGTAGAAGAGTCTTGAGCAAGGACAGATCGGATACCGTCCAAATTAAGCCTATTCGCACATCTTACCGCAGCTCGTCGAGCTATTTGAGACTATCACAATAGCCTCACTGGTGCTCACCGATTGGTAACAAATCTTCGAAGTATGAGAAGCTGTCTTTTCCATCACGGTCTCATACACTTCGAAGTAGACACTCAAATAGGTCAACTGAAATAGCAGTCTCGCCTCCTTCACCCGTGTCGTGTTGCCTTTCCATCGAGCACTATCAGCCTCGCGTACAGCGTTTTCCACTTGAAGGCGGGTCGTCGTAGACGGCTCTATGAACGCGCGGCTCGTTCGTCTACCTCTCGTTGGTCGATGCATCCACCGAAGCGAGCTCACAGAGAAACCATTTTTACTAGACTGTTGTCGAAAAACTCACAGCCATACACCAAGATTTGTTGCGATTATTGACTCCGTTAGTGGACCCTGGATGGGTTATTGACTGCCTCGTCGACTAGCGGGTAGTGCGTGTAGTACCGCAGCTCGTCAGCAGGCGTACAGTTCACCCGTGGCTGCCACGCCAGCAGCTCGGACTCGGATCTTAATCTCAAGGCAGTGAAATTCTGCTGCTCCAAGGCATCGCACAAAGGCGTGGAGCCCGCCATAAACTCAGAGCCAGTGCCTTCCAAATTGAGCCACAACGGTATCTTTGCGATGTTGGTCTTGACCATGAACAGCGCGTTGATCGCCAGTCGTCGAGTTGGAAGTTCGTCCAGTGGGTTGTCGTTGATGTTGAGGAAAACCAGGTTCGGGTTGTCCCAAAACGCGTCCGGAATGCTGGAAAGATTGTTGCTCGCGATGGACAGGTACCCAGGTCGCATGCTCAGGAGCGTCTCTGGGAATTCGGGGAAACGGAAGCCTTCAAGTAACAGAAACATGCCTGCAGGCCACACGCTGGCGAGCTCAGGGGGCAACGAAGTCAAGTTGACATGGGACATCTCGATATCCTGGAGCTGGGTGGGGAAATCTGGATCGTACAGGCCTCTCGGCATCGCTGACATGTTGCTCGCTGCGATGAATACAAACCTCATGTTTGGGTGGTGGGTCTGTGTGAGTGCGGAGTATTCGTCCCACCGGATCAGCGTCGAGTTGTAGATCTTGAACGCCATGAGTCGGGACAGGTCACTAATGTGGGACGTGATCTCCACGGCGTCGCAGTGGCGGATCACGAGGTACGAGAGCCACTCCGTGTCGATTGAATCGAGCGTCGCGTTGAAGTCAGAAGCGTTTCCAGTCATTTGGCCGTCGTAGCAGCTGATCTCCATCAGCGCACACACTGGACGTGGCGCGAGCCAGGGTCTCACCTGAAGAAGACACTGGATATTGTCTCTTGTGATCGACGCTTGGATATGGAGAATGAGAGCGACCAGCCCCCAGATACTCAAAAGTCGGTGGCCCCACTTCTCAATGCGAGCTCGCCAGAGACTGCGTTGTGTAGGACGCCCGGGCTTCTCAGGTCCGACTAAGGAGCGTACGGGTACGATTGAGACTGGAGACCTGGACTCCATGGTGAGACCGTGAACTGTGGGGACTACCGACGCCAAAATGTTGGCGACAGGGGGCGAGTTCTGACGATGAAGAAGCTTTGGGATCGAGCGCAGGGACCGCACGATGGTGTAGGCGGTGAGAAACTTGGAGAAGCCATCCCACAGTGAGGTCACCACAATTAACTGCCATTCGTTCATGACCTGAATGAGCCACACGTCCGTGTACCAAAAGTGCTGGTCGAAATTGCCGATGCTGGCATTGTAGTCGGCCAGGTACGGCCAAAACAGTGCCGTCGGGAACAGAAAGTACGCCACAAAGTCCAATACGATGTTGATCGCGAGACACAGCAGCCGAGACGTTCCAGTCGACGAGATACGAAGCACGTGCTTGATCAACGGCATCGACCAGCAGCTGACCACGAGCAACGCGATTATGGCGTGGTTCATCCACAACCGAGCGACGTGTGCGCTCATTTTGTAGGCTTGGTACGTCTGTACAATGGTTTGTACGATCTCTCGCAGGATGTAGACGACGCCGTAGTTTGGGTGGGTCACGCCAAACGACCTCCACACGGTGACCATGGTCTTGGCGAAGAAACGAGTGGCTCGACGCGCACATGAGGTTGGTGGTGGCAGTAGAGGTTCGATTTTTGTGCTGAGAAAGGCGACCGCTCGCGCAACGCGTGGGCTGTCGAAAGGAGACAACATGCTGGCGAATTGGAGCGATTTTGCGCGAAACGACTGATAGATCATACTGAGGAGACCGTAGAGGTGGACGCACGCGATCGCGATGGAGATGCCACCGAGAAGTTTGTAATAGTCGCGGCTGACGCCGATGGAGAGAAAAGACATGTTTGCGAGCAGATATACGGAGTGGTTGTCCATGTAGATGTACACGAGTCCTTGGAGAGCGAGCGCTGTCCCGCAGACGGCGTAGAAGAGCGCGACACCCACCCAGAGGACGGCAAAGACCAAGGGTGAGACCTCCACGAGCTGCAGCACCACGTCCATTCCACGTAGTCGACTATGAACTGGTTGTGTGCGAGTCAGAGTGTAGAGGTGGCGAACGAACTGGCCCCGTTGCCTTGCCTACTACTTCGAAGTATTGAACCTGATCTGGCGGAAGGGTACTAGAGGAGGTGGGCTGGTAGTGCTGAAGGGGCCAACCTCTGGTCGTGGAGAATGAACGTCAATTACTGGGTGGACTTTTCTAGAGGCTCTCGTGCCTAATGTAG